>VWYI01014939.1:0-40803 GCA_013399455.1 Anthoscopus minutus
ATGGGCCTTGTTTCTAGGAAATAGAGACACATGTTAAAAGGTATAGATTCTTAAAGGGCAGAATTCTTGTGTTTGGCATTATGACTTCTTTGTGTACATCAGAATTGGTGTGAACAGCTGTTTTGGCAAGAACAAAACAGATGAGTTTTGGAAAACAATACAAATATTGTTTATTTCAGCATTCAAACAAGCACATGCCACATTAAACTCTTTCAGTCTTCTCATCTTAAAAATACTAAATGATGGCTATTTGAAGTAACCATGCATAATGATATCTAGTTAATGTGGATATTACATTTTTCCATTAAAAATTTTCTTTATTTGTTTGTCTATTTAAAACTATAGCATTATGCTTAAAGGAACAGGGCTTTGTGGATTTTGGTTTTCATTTTGTTGTGACTTTTTTTGGCAGAAGGTGGTACCCATTCAGAGATATTACTCACAAGCAGCACATTCCTACTTTTTGATTTTTCATTTTAGGTGGATAGGCTAAAAGAAACAGGCAAGCAATTTTCTAAAAACTAGTAACAGCTTTGTTAATTAGCTGATCATGGGGTGGACAATTTCCAATTTCTATATAAATCAGATTTTTATTAGAACATATCTCTCTGTAGCCTCTGCTGTATTGCAAATGTAAAGATTTGTTCTTCCTGAAGAAGGAATTTTTGAGTAATAAACTTGTGCCGCTTACATTGTTTTGTGTTTTTTCTTAATTACTTCCCTACCCCGTTTAGAAATCTTTTATACCAAGCAAAAATAATGTCAGCTCCACAAAATAAGTTTTGCCTTCTATTGCATCTTTTTGTAACCACAAACGAAGGAAATATGAGTGTAAAGACTGAATATTTGATCTGATAAGAATATGCATACAGAAAGTCTAACATTTTGAAAGGAAACTGCAGTTTTAGGAACATGTATTTGTTTTCAGTCCTTAGCAAAAAACTCAAGGAATGGATAAAATTATTAAGTGCAACCATGAGGTCTCTTTGTTTTGCCTCTGACAAAAGACACTACATTTAAATCTACCTATGGGAAAGCTGGGAAGGAGGTTGCCTTCTGATTTGCCAAACTAGGAAGCATTTTTTGAATTAAAAAGGAATGTGGCATCTAACTAAGAGATTAACATTAAGACCACAGCGTAAACAGCTTGGGTGGAAAAAAGGAAGCTGATTAGCAATTCAAGCTTTATCTTTACTGAAAAGCAACCGATGCTCAGAGAGTTCTGGCATTCTTCACCTTTTGTTGACCATCTGTACCTATGAGCTCCCCAACAGAGATGCAGCTCACTTGGGGACAGAAGAGCAGAAGGGCATAGCCTCCTCTACAAGAGCCACAAACTAAAAGCCACGCTAAACACCATCAATTAAAATTCATTAGTCCTGTAGGAGCTGCCCATTAGAGTGTTGAGTGTGCACAGATGCCGCTATTACAAGCATGACACCAATAATTAAGCACCAAAAGTAGGAGGACTTCACAGCCTATTTAGCAAAGATATGATCTCTCTGTTCTTGCATAAACTTTGCCATAACTTTAATTGCAGTAGATTTCACCTACGTTGGTCAAAAGAAATATTGCCTTTCCTCTTATAACTGCTATGACTGTTGCTTTCTAATTAGGTTTAAGACACATAACAAAATAGATGAGATTACTTAATGCAAAAAATGCTGTGCTATTAGAAGTGCATTAGTTATGATAGATGCCTATACTTAGTCAAGAAAAATTAAAGTTCAATTTATTCTTATATATTTTCCTGTTGACTGTCACTGTTGACTGATGACTTGTCTTCAGAATGCATCTGTAATGCTTTAAAATAATTAAGAAAGAGATAGTTATCTGTATGCATTTTGTTGGCAATTGGTTTTTATTTCCATTTAAAGCTTGGTTTTCAAAAAACTTCAGAGGGTAGGAAATGATTAATTTTATTTTATTTTTTTGTTTTCTTCACTCAAAGAATGGGAATGTCATAGACATTTTTTGACAAAGAGCAAACTACTATCTTATTCTATTATCTGCTTTCAAATGACAGTCTGAATCTTTTTATTTTTTTTAATTTGGTTAGTTTATTGTAACTTCTTCCTTAAATTGTATCTATGGAATAAGTCAGAGCAGCTACAGGAAGAATAAGAAGTGTGTCAGACATACTTGGAGAAATTCACAGTTTTATTTGTTCTCCCTTCCCCTCACCCTTTGTTTGGAGAAATTGATAATATTTGGTTCCTTAGAATTCAGTTTCAGTGTATTATTTCATTTATTGAAGAGTTATGAATTCATCTCTATAGGAAACCCACCTTAATCTTAGTGTGTATGAGAAGTGGCGAACAATAGGGTAGATGCAGATGCCAGCTGCTTAAATTCTTTTGTTGTTCCAGAGGAAACAAGGTGGAAAAAATCCATAAGCTGGACATGCATGTTCCACTCTCTGCCTATATCTTCTGTCTCCTAGGAGCTGGACAATAAAAGATAAGTAGGTCATTTTGCAGTGTTGTCATTGTGGTAGGGAGAAAGGAAAAATAATCTCTCTTAAATCAGAAAAATGACAATAAACAGCACTTTTCCCCAACATTTTCTAATGCTGCCATGTTAGCTTTGGAAGTTTGTACTGAGAATTTATGGAGAGAGACAGTTTGCCATACATACAAATTTTAGTTTATGGGCATTAGAATATCCATCCATTTGCCAAATGATCCTATTCAACATGGAAAATATGATCATTGTAAAAAAAAGGACAATAAGTGGAAAAGATAAAACGTAGTTCCAGGCATCACAAGAACATGACAAATAGAAGGTATTTGTAGTATATAAATGAACTGTACAGCATAGTAGAAGTCCAATAATATTTCAGGATCAGTCAAATGCATTAACTTCATAAAATCAAGAGATAAGTGATTGAATATTTTTGGGGTTTTTTTCAGGTACTTTTAAAATTTATATTTAGAAAAGTTACCAACATTTTTTTCTCTGATGGCCAAATGACCTGACTCAAGCAATGACAACAGCAGCCAGTCAGTGTTTTGTCTCTGCTGGTGCTCCTACTGTTATCTCAGTGGTGGCAGCAGGAAGAGCAAAAGTTTGAGGGGAAGGAATACAATACAAAGGCAGCGAGTCTCTAAGCATTACTTGCAATCGCTGCTTTTGTGACACAACGGCATAATCACTTCCTGGCTACATATATACATATATGTGTACCTTTGGTTATTTTTTATATATATTTTGATCCATGTCTGATAATGAGGTCTTCTCTGCTGGTAACTTTTCTCTTGCAAGTTAGTTACAATGAAAAAAGAAATCTAGCTGAGCCTCCCATAAAAGTTAAAAACCAGTTTTGTTCAAAATTGCACTTTGATTGAAGTGCAAAAGGTTCAAAGCCAAAAGCAGCTAAATATACAGTAGAGAAAATAGTTCACATTCTTTAGTAATGAAAAATATACCAATTTATCATACATTATATTCTTCCAGCTTGACTTCCATTTTACAAAAGTAAAAGGAAAATTATAGATATATTTCACAGAGGCATAAAGGCCTATTTCAAGTTCATTGTAAGCTATGGCCATGCATGAAAAGTGAAAAGAAGGTGACATATTGGTTTAAGTTGAGCCAAGTAGGACTGTAAATAAGAAAAAAGATAAAATAATCCTTAAACTAGTTGTGACTGACCAGAGGTACCCTGGTGGGCAGCATAAATATTTTCAGTACAAGGCAAATGAAAGAAACTTACAATGTTGAGAAGTATGTGAAATAAGAATTGCTGATAAAGTAATAAGTCTAGTAATTTACCTGATTTAAATCATAAATAGTTGTGCATTTAGGAAACAAAATACATTTTCCACATACTTCAAGAAAATTATAGCTTGCAAATTAGATATAAATAGCAAGATTACCATCTTTTCTGACACTGAAAATGTGTCAAAACTTTCGTCTGGCTCTGTGAGGGTAAATATACATTAAAAGCTAATTTTGAAAAGGGAAATCTTGAACTAATTCTACAGCTATGATTCCTGTTTTGATCCAAGTTACTCTGTTGTTTCAGGGTAAAAGTATGACTCAATGATTTATACTCGATTCACTGTTTTTTGACAATAATTATAGTGATATGATTTATCTGTTGTTGAAGCTGGCATGCACAACTTGTATATAGACTGCAAGCAATGGTTGGTTCTGTACATGTGATCTCTCAGCCAGATAAGGAAATTAAGTGGGTGTAGTGGAACTTCCTTCAAGTCTGTCCAGCCAGCCTCTCTCCTCGCTGAAACTCTGCTGCAAGGGAAAATGCTATGCACCTTAGCTCTCTCTCACTCAAATGCAAAGGTAGGACACACCCAAGATGGTTAAGGCAGAGACAAGATCTGAAAAGGCTTTCTGAACCACAAAAAAACTCCCATGGACTTATCATATATAATTTCTGTTCTCATCTAGAATCTCTGTTCTTTTTTCTTTTTTTTTTTTTCCCTCTTAGGAAAAAGTAAAATATGTGTCTGTATTTTAGTACAGCATGACATAGTAAATGTCAGCTTTTTGGTGTGGACCACAACACAGCTCCATGCAAACACTGATACTACATAGAAATACAGGAAAAATGTAAATTAGTTAACACTGCAATGCATGAGTTCTCTTCCAATGGAGTGATTAAGATTCACAATGATTTAAATGTTTTGACCTCTTTCATTCAGGTGAAATCTAAAACAGTATTAAGCTGCATATGAACAATATACAGAACTGGTCTGATCAGGTTTTCTGCAGGAACTCATCAGTTAGTTACCCACTATGGCAATGAACCCTCCAGACTCATTATCAGAGACTGCAGTCTGCCTGCAGATAACACATCCTCCAAACAGTGTCTCTCTGGGTAGTGATTCATGTCTGGTATCATTCATACAAGAATGTGGAAATGGTCTTGACTTACAACACAGGACACTAGAGATAATGCTTAATCAGATTATCACTTCATCCAGAAAAAGACTGTTATTTACTAAAAAAATAAAAAGGGTTTGAAAGCTTATGGATTTCTTAGTTTCCTGGAATCTTTTGTGGGTTTGTGATGTTGTTATTTCTGCGGTGCAGTACTGCACTAGAGACCTGCCTCCTTTTGTAGCCTGGTAGGTCAGCAATGACTTTTTGAGGCATCTGCATACTAAAAAGAGATAACAGCATTGGAAGTACCTGTGTCATCACCAGAGCAGAAAGAAATCATCTTTTCTCTACCATCTCAGCTGAAATGCTGTGTATGCTTGGGATACAGGCTAAGCAGTCTCTGAATAAACACAGTAGACTACCAAATGTTCTCATGTTTCTTTATTGGAAGACGAGAGCTAAATGAATAGTGACTCAAAAATCCCAGAGTCTTAAACTAATGTAACCTATACAAACTGCTTTCTTTCCTCTACCAGTGTTTGGACACCTTGTATGCAGCAAAGATCAAAAAGCTCTGAGAAATATTTATGCTGAAATATGCTGTGCATTCCTGTGAATCCTGGTCTTGACAGAGCAGTAATTAATAGCATTAAACAATGCCAATGGAGAAAAAAAATAACCAGTATATGTTTTAGAAGTGTACCCATTTGTGTTCCCACAGAGAGGCCCAAAACTCAGAAAGCTGGCATTCAGGAGACGTGACTTGCCTGTAATTTTTCATTTGCAGGCAAAATCAGTTCAAGTAGAGTTGACCTAGCAACAGCATACTATCATCTTTGCTAACATTTTGAATTCTGAACAGCATCACAGTAGCATAATTCTTAACAGGAAAAAGAAAAAAAAAGCCCTTCTTCAAGCAGAAGAAAGTATTTTAGGTTTTAACACTGTTATAGCTTCATATTTCTGCTGCCTTGACACCCATCAACCTGACATATTGTTGTTGAGACTTCATGACATTGTGGGAGTAGTTTGTACAATGTTACCATGGTTCAACCATTTTTTTCCATATTCATTTGAACCATGGATTTTCCATGCAATCTATTTGAGTTTCATCCTCCTCAGAAATCAGGAATGCCTTTCAACCTTCAACAATTTTTACTATTGCTGCTAGCAACACCTACTGTGGTATATTCTGTAGGAATGAATATCCAGAGGATATGTACTAACCCCTAACGCAAGTTCAATCACTGTGTCTTTGATATATTACACATACAGAGGTACTGCAGATGACAGAGATTAAAGGGCACTGAAGGGGAAGATGGGGAGTTTACTTGTACTTCGTTCTTAAGTACTACTACAAACACTAAAAATCTTCTGAATCTTCATAAAAATAAACGCATTCTTGAAATAAGTGTGTATTTGCAGAGTCAAATCATTTATTAGTTTTTTAATATTTGTAACCACATTCATTGGCAGAATCTCTTTACAAAATGTCGCATGCTTTGTTATAAAAAGAGAAGAGTATGGACTCAAGCTATACTTCTCCTTACTCTCCCAGAGTAGGAGGCTCTCCACCAAATACACTAATGCTTTTTATTAGTTAAATAAAGTATTCCCTGCTAAGATAAGCATTTGATTTTTATGTATACCAAAACTTTTAAAGTCCTATAGTTATCCATGCTTTTCTGTCCTTTGAAAAGGACATTCTATATACAGATAGAAAATCTCTGTAGATTTCAACGATCCTTTTGAGAAACCCTTGCACAAAGGCTCAATTCCAAAACCTTAAAGGAAAGATAAACTGAAAGAAAATGTGGGAAAGTGCCTATTAAAGGCTTGTATTTTCTGTTTTGAAAAACCATATGACATGAATTTTCTGTGGATCTTTAAATCTTATGCTCATATTTTTTATTTGCCTATTTTTTAATGCTTCTTCTTTTTATTTGTCTGTCCTATGATGAAAAAAGTATTTTTGCTAAATTAGTGGCATAGGAGTATAGGTGCTCTCTGATTCAATTCTATACACGCTGTAGACGTGAATTCCGGGCCTGCAGTATTGTGTCAAACATGAGTATAATGTGAAAGGCTAAAAATGAGAAGAAAAGCACTTAAAGAAAACCAATGAAGCATAAAACTCTCCAAAATCTTTAGAACAAAATCTTATTTTTAAGACAATTTTAGAGTTACATCGAGTTTTCATTTTTCTTTGAGCTTTTTTTTTCATTATTTAATTGTTTTGTCATTGTTAAAAAATTTTGTTTACTGTGTTCTTTAATACAGTCAAGATGCCCTTGTCTAATGCAAAATATTATGCTCCTTAATAGGTTCTTGTTATGGTTGCTGTTAGGGGAAAAAAAATAAAACCTTGATAGAATTAGACAGCAAACTGGGTAGATAATGTACCATGTAGGTGACTTAGCACATACAAGTGATTCAAATTTTGAACTTATAGTCTACTGTAGAAGAGAAACAATGTACAAAAGTAATTTCTTTCTGTAAGGATTTATTTGTCCACTGCTCACCCAAATTGAAGGAAAAATAGTAAGTCAATGTGTCATATCAGTCTTTTCCTGGGATGGAGCGTCACGTTGATAATTGGTTAGTTCATTTCCAAGGGATGCTGCAGCATCTTTTTTAGATTTCTTTTTCCTCTTGTATTATTGGTTCAGCAATTCTTTGAAAAGTTCAGTGGAGTTCATTAGCTTATCTGAAGAAAATGGATCTGGTACTTTCAAGACAGATTCTTTCTGTGAGTTTTCTAATTAAGTCTCTTTCATCAAACAAAAATATGCCCTTTTTACTTGACAAACATTTGTTCAAATTTGGCATTTGCTCTGTTTTTTGGTACTTGTACTTCTCTCTTTCTCTCTCTCTCTCTCTGTCTCTCTCTCTCCACTAACAGCAGAAGCAGCTGTTAGTCACAGGATCACAGTGTCTGACATTTGCTCTAAATGTGCTTGGTTATTAAAATAGTTCACTCTTAGACAAGCTTATCAGCTGAAAAAAATACAATAAAGCAGTTCCAGTATGTTGTGTAGGTACATTTCTAATAAAGTGTATTTTTAATATTTCAATGCACCGCTATTAATGCTTTCATTTGTAGTTATAAAATGTACCTTTCCTTGGAGGTGGTTTTGAATCCTAAATAATCAAGCATTAGAGAGGTGGGATATCCTGATCCACAACAAACAAGTACATTGTATACATAAGAGGCCTAAAATTTTAAGGGACAGCCTGTTTGTCTACGTTTTAATTAACATATTCCAAAAAAATCATCAGTTTTGAGAGCTCTGTTTCAGAGTGGATTATCCTGTGGAGAGGGGGAAGGAAGTTTCATCAAAGGACTTTTTCACAATGCTCAGAAAACCTTTGTGAAAGCTTTCTCTGGACAGGCAGATCATTGATTAATTCTTCAGGTATGTACTTTTCTCCTGTGTGGAAAAATGTGATATGAGGTCAAGTGCTCACTGAGGAAGCAAGAGTTTGGGCTTTCAGGTTTCCCACCGGGCAGTGGGAAGATATGCTCAGACTGTGACAAGCATCACTGTACACAGTTTATGCTGCTATTCTTTAACTCTCTCTAGTGCCATTAGCTTGCCAGCCGTGCAGTCTGTAAGTAATAAGTTGCAATAGCAGCTAAAATTGACAAGTGCTTAGCCCGGAGCATGGATTGAATGTAATTCATAGGGTTCCTGAGTTAATTTCCAATACCTGTTTCATCAAGGCAGACTGATAGATGACTGCCAGCATCTTCTGGCTTTCTCTGAAAATCCCTCTGTCTTTCACTGCCATCATTCTGGAGTTACTGGTTGGGTATTTTTGTTTTGGTTTGGTTTTTTTTGCCTTCTCTTGACTTCTCTTTTCCTGGTTCTCCTTCTTTTTTCTTTGATCTTTTTCTTTCTAGCATTCTTTCTCTTACATTTGCTCCTCCCTGTTTCAATAAATATAAATGCAGCTTACTCTATAGGCACATCATTCATTTAGATTAGAGGTCCTCGTAGCTAAAAGCAAGACCTTCAGATTTTATGGAAGAGCATTTTTCCATGTGGCCTGGTTTAAAGTGATGCTTCTTTAGGGATTGCAGGGTGAAATACAAAGTTATCTGGGAGAGTAAATCTGAGATGTTGGACAGATGGTGAAGCATCAGTAGATACACAGAAATGCATTTTATTTTCATACAGGGGATGTATCTCAATCAGTTTCAGCCTGAGAAAATAGTTTTTCCTGTTGCATCATTGGCATTCCGTGTGTTTTGTTTTGTTTGGGGGTTTTTGCTGTGGTTAATTGTTTGTTTCTTGTTTGGTTTGGGGTTTTTAGATCAATAGGTAAGTCCATTTAAAGATAATAAATTTTAAATATATTTATGAATAATTTGGATGTGTGGTGTGTGCCAACAGGAGCATGATTCAGGGTCTTAACAGTGATAGAAAACTAAAAGCCAATAAGAGTATGGAAAAAAAGTAAGTATTTCTCAGGTCACAAAAACTTGTTTAGTGAAAAATATACCCTCCTATGTCTTATACAAACTCATTTCTCACTTCAGAGATATGAACTTATAAAAAATTTGTTATTTAAATTGTATAGAACAACACTCATTCCCATAGATCTCATGGATCTGCCAACAATTTCAACTTTTCTTTTGAGGTATATCCTTCTATAAAGGAGAAACTATCTTTTTTGAACATTAAACAATCTTATAAACAGTGACTACACAGCGTACACAAGGACACCAGGTGAAGTTTCATTCTATCTAGCTGCAATGTGTAATTTTTGCTCTATAACCAGCTAAGGGGTTGTTTTGTGTAATAAAAGAAGTATATAACTTCCACAGCTAAATGGTTCTTCTTTTAATTCTGTTCTCTTACCTGTTAATCAAACTATAGATAGTTCTCTCTTTTCTGCTTGCTTTGTGCAGCTTTTAAATCGCATGAATGAAACTTCTAAACTGCTTTTGAAAAAAGTTGGCAGTCAAAAGTATAGGGTCTTGGGTCCCATTATACTTTGGTCTTGCTGATATACATCAGCGCTGCCAACAGAACAGAGCCATTCATTTATTTTTGTTTTCTTTGCTGTATTTTTGTTTGTTGGTTGGTTTTGGAGTTTCTTGTTGTTGTGGTAGTGTTTGCTGTGTTTCTTTCAATGAAAGGGATGAAGGTATGCCATCAAGCTTTTCTACTGTTTTCCTGACCACAGTACTTAATATGTTTGGTGCACATTTACTGGTATGAGTGATCCTGCTCTCCTGGGAAAATCAATATTTATAGGGCTCTTTGGAAGTTCATGTCAGTGAAGAAAAAGTTTTAATGGTAGAAACAAAACAAAAACAAGCCAGCACAAATAGTAACTTCAAGGGCACAAACAGCCTGAGTACCAGCTTCTAGGGATGCCCACTGTGGACTGGTAACTGCTAGTGGAGTAAATATATCATTAAAAATATTTTTGCTTACAATCCTAGCCATATCCACATTAAGGATTTCTTAAAATAAAAGTAGAATTTAGAGCAATTTTTAAAAATTTTACAGTTTCTGTAAATATGTCTGATTTTTAGCTAAATCCATCGTTGTGGAACTTGCAAAGTTTTGTTCTATATTTTAAAAAATAATGTTATGTATTATAGTTAGTTTTCCCATAAATCTTAACCTGCATTTTTTCTGCAAGAAAAGAAATGTGATTTTTATTCATTCTTTTGGGAATATGACCTGTTCCAGGACATGATACTTCATAAAAGTAAAGTAAACCTAGCTTGCTAAGCATTTTATTCTGAGCTAAAAGAATTTTGATTACATTTTTTGACAGCTAGACCAATGTCAAAGATCTTTTTTTCTTTCCAGCAAGTGAAAAGTTATGAAAAAAACACAGTTTGATATCTTTCACATTACTCTTATTTTGTACCTAATTCCAGCTTATATGTTCAAAAAAATTAAGTAAATGAATACTATTGCTTTTTCAAACAATTATAAATAATTTTTAAAAAGGGAAACACAAAGAAATATGTGCATATATGGGGTGCACCTTGAGGATATCAGTTAAGAAAAAGGTCTTTGAATAATTTCTTGTCCTTTCTTTCATAATTTTTGACAACAGAACTGTTTGTTTGTACGTCTGAACAGCCACACACAATTATTTAATGAAAAACATTGAATCAATGAACCAAAAATAATTTCAGCTGCAGATGCTTAATGAATTTGCCCTTGGCTGTTCTGTTACTTGCCCCAAATATACAATTTTTATTCGAAGTCCTTATATGACATATGGTAGAATTCAAATACAGATAGTCTGGTCTAGAATTATTTTTATTTTAGTTTATTTCTGTGGATGTTTGCAGATCAGCACAGGGCAACAGCAGCTATCCTAAGCACTACGGAGATATAATGTAGTTTGGGGCACTAAAAAAATCAGTGATTATCAATTCTGACTTGCAACCTGACAAACCAGCCTATGAGTGTCAGGTGGTGGGTAGCTATTTCATGCCCTGGGAGGCAGGAAAAACAATGGAACTTAGTATTTGAAGGATGGCTGTTCATATAGTTTCATTTCACTGGATGTAACCTGACAGAAAATGGTGGAAAAAGTGGAATGTCAGGAAACAACAGTTTAACAAAATGTTTTATATCAGCTATTTACAAGGTTACATTAACTTTCAATACTATCTACTGAGATTTCCTGCTTTGTCAAGGTATCATTAAAGCTTTATGTAACTTCTGAAGTATTTGAGCAATATTCTCTTTCCAAGTAGTGTTTATATCAGCGATTATTGTTTCTAATAAAGCCATCTGGATAAACTTCAAGTATCATTTTATTAGCTCATGCTATATTTAATTGATAATCAATCTTTGTTGAGATAAAAGCGTTGATCCAGCTTAGCAGAGTAACATTCAGTTGGGAAGAGATAAAACTAATTTCATTTGTATACTAAGGAGAGTATTTCTCTATTAGAATGAGTTCTGCTTTTGCTAGTTTCCCGAGTTTCCTCAAATTACTTGTGGAAAGGTCACTTGAAATTCTTCACAGACGATTACGTCAATGGGATTGCTGCACCCTGTGCATTGCCCATTATGTTTTGTGTTTATAGGAAGTTGTTGACTTTATGCTATTTTCCACATTATATGTTGATATGAAGTGGTATTAGGGTGAAACAATTATTGTCATCTGAAAAAATGCATCCTTTTACAGTAAATCTCTCTTACAGATTTATGGCCACTTGTGTCTATAAATTAACATTCTTAGCTTTCTGAAAAATGCAAATAAAATTTTAACTTGCTTTGAAGCCTTTTGCTGAGTGAATGTTTCATTACCTATATTAGAATATGTTTAAGATTGATATAAATTTAGGACTTGGAGTGACTGATTTAGGACAGGAATTAATAGAGATCACTCTGTTAGAGCTCTTACTGCTGATATAGAAGGAAGATAGAGACCAACATAGTAGTAAAAGTTAAATTTTACCAAGAAAATTCTGATCATGAGGCTCATTGGCCATGCTTGGAATTGGTTTGGACTGGAGACTTGCTTTTTAGGAAGATCTGACAGGAAAATAGCTGAAAAGGAGACCACTGTGAACTATCAGAGTATAATAAGGGACAGAAGAAACAGCAGGAGAATGTGTCTAAATCTGACAAGGAATGATGAGATTACAATTAAGATTAGATTTAGATTCCAGCCTCTGGGGACCAATGCATGAGTACTTTTTTTATGTATGGGAGGGACACAGGGGTTTGGCTTTGCCCCTATCACTTGCATGTTAGGTGTCAGAGATCACATGTCTAGAATTAGTGTATTGTATGGATGTGGAGCCAGCCTGGGCAGCTTCCACTTTGGATTCACCGGTCAGTGAATTACAAGTACCAGAACTTCATTTATAGACTTGGTTAGCTGGATGTACTCACCAGCATTAGTTTTTCAGTGGTTTTAGTTTGTCTGGCAAAGAGTTCATGGGTTGGGGTTGTTGAATTTGGTTTTGAGCAACCTGGTATTCTGGAAGGTGTCCCTGCACCCCCTTCAGGGGTACAGAAATTGGGTGGTCTTTCAAGCCTCTTTCAACTCAAACTATTTTATGATTCTCTTGTTCTATGAACTAGAAAATAACAAGCTTATGAACCAGTTTATGAATCAGATTGCTGATTTCCCTCACTAATTGGTGGCTTTCAGACTCTTTTGCATCTCTCCCTCTCCCTGGTCCCTTCCTGTGAGGTTTAGATCTGAAACATCCATGGCTTGAATGGGTTGGAATGAGGGACGTGGTCAGATTTTGGAAAGAGTTGTATTTACTGTAGATCTTTCAGGGGTCATTTGACTAAGTTTAAGTCTTGGACTGCCAGGGGTCACATGAGTCATGCATGGGTTTGGATTGGGATCCATGTAAGCATGACTTCTAACCAGTAGCTCACATCAGCAAAGGCTCTGTATGCTACCCACAGTCTTCCAGTCAGCTTTTCCTCCTATCCTATTTGCCTGCCCACAACCTCACACAATCTTATATTGTGGAGGTACCAGCCCTTTCTCTTATCTTTCAGTGTAAAATCAAAGTGAATGTAGCTTCAAAAGAGGAATGATTTAAGGTCATTTTCTGCTACACTGTCTGAAGATAATGTTAAAGAGGGTGTCAGAGAGGGGAATTCCTCTAACTGAAATACCTGCTTTTGAAAAGTTTCTGTTGATGAATAGCTCAGTGTTTATGGGTAGGAATTCACATTCTACTGGAATACCAGTATTTGGAAAATCTAAAGTCTTTGTACATGCAAAGAGACTGACAAAAAGAGATCGGGGTTGAGATATATGCATATTACTCGAAAAAAAACCCAGTAATGTAGAGTAACATAAGAAAGGTGAATATGTAATTATACATAATATCTCACAGAAGTATTTCAATAGACAACATCACAGACTGGTCCAGACAAAGCATTTCCTCCAATAATATAGCTTTTCTGAAGTGATCAATTTGGCCTCTGCAAAACAACAGATTTTATTTTAAAATCTACAAAATCAGCTGTAGTTTTATGGCTTAATGAGTCATCATAGGAAATAAACCAATACTCCTTTTCCTGTAGTTTTCCTATTTCAAAAGCATTAAGCAATTATAAAGGAGAACAGTGCTATTTTTCCATGTAATTGAACATTTGCTGTTGATAGTGGAAAGGGAACATTATTACATGTAAATTAATATGGACATACAGTCTTTATTACTTCTCATCAAGTTCACAAGCACGTATTTTTTTCTGGTCGCTTCGAGAGGATCTTTTCGTTCTTCTTTCATCTTCGTCAGAGTTGTAACTCAGTTCTTCCTACTTCTCCAAGGTAAAATTTTGGGTTGTTTTGTGTTTTTTGTTGGTTTGGTTTAGTTTAGTTTGATTTGATTTTTGCTTTGGTTTCAGGTTAGTTTTTTTCCCTTTTGGCTTTTATGAGAACTTTCAATACTCCTCCAGAATCATAGAGATTGTTTTCAGTTCTGGGTAAATAATGTGTTTAAAAACTCGAAAAATCAGAACAAGTGTATATGCTTGTTCAGTTCAAAGAAGCTGTGTATAAACACTAGTAAAGCTTATTTTTCAAATTCAATAGTTATGTGAAGCTAACTAGATGCCCTCTGAAACAGGTAGAGATACTGGCAAAATGTGTTTCATCCAAACAGCCTTAAACAACTAACTTAAGGCAGAATGAATTGCCTGCTGGAGGTGTCTTTCTCTGCCCAATTACTTCAGAGAATGCACAGATGACTAATTTAATCTCCTGAAGTCACTTCTCTATAAGCTTGACTGATATTCAATAAAATGAGCCTTTCCCTCAGTTCTATTACAAGAATTGCACAGTGAGCTAATTAAATATGTAACAGCTTTGCAATACACACTTTTAACCATAGATTAGGGCAAAACAGACTCCTACACTTAAATAGCCTGGGTATTTGAAAAACTCCAGGGAAGATTTAAACCATTGTAGTACAGTTTGGTGTCTTTGAGCAGATAGTAAAAACACTTTCTCTACTGGAGGTTCTCATGAATTTCATATTTCTTTACTTTCACTGTGCAGTCATCTCAGCTTCTACCAGTAAAACTAGTTCTTTATGTGAAAACCAGGTCTTTATGTGACCAGTCTTTTTTGAGACATTCAAATTATTTTCTTTGATTAGAAGTTTTTATACTGGATCTCAGCAGGATACTTGTTCAGAAATCCAGTGATTTTTTTCTGAAAACTAATGTGCTCTTTTTCAAACATCTACCTCTGTCAAGATAAAAATATCTCAGTTTCTGTCCTGAATGTCACATCTCCTTATGAGGCTTTTAAGTAGAGGCTGTCTTCCAATGCTATTGCTTTCAGAAGTTTAACGAAACTCGCTTGCAGTAGTAGTAACAGAAATCCTTAAAAGTAAGCTTCCTTCACACGTGTGCTCCCTGCTTTGCAGAATATTCTGAGACTATAAATGTCTACCTCCTATTTTAAATTGTTAACTGACAATTAATTTCCCTGTGTACTTTTATCTAGTGAGAGCCTACATACATGTGGTACAGAATATCCTGTCCTGGCAGTCTTTGTAGCAGGCAGATGTCAAACTTGACAGATTAAAGTCAGTGCTCGAATTTTTTTGCATTTTGCCCCCACCTCTTCCAGCAAGCTGAATAGCCACATGCATCTATTCAATCATGTACTCAACAGGACTGCTTTTTCAGTGTTGTTCCTGCAGAGAGAGGCCCTAGAGGACAAAAAAATCTGCTATATGGTATGATTTTGCTTGATTAGGAAAGCTTTACTCTTGAACACTATGAGAATCACAGGCATATGGTGAAGACTCAAGCTGCATGCAGTCCTTTGGATAGGGAGGACTCAAATATCAGTAACTAGAATAAGTGTTAAGAAAATAATTTGCTCAGCATAGAGTGATTTTAAAAGTAGGTGCCATGCTCACATTCATGCTTTTTCATTGCAGGAAAATTCTTTGTCTTGCCTTCCGCAACTATTAAAATTGTAGTTTTCTGCTCCCACCAATTTAATTTTTTCCTACTATGTATCAGTTACAATGATGTCAGAAAGTATAAAAGCACATATTGTTCTGTCCCAAGTTAAGCACAGTGCAAAAACCAGCCCTGTCTTAAAGTCCTTACAAGCTTGAGACATGGGATGAGATTCATCAAGCCTTCCTAGAGATATTGGTATGTAATAACAGCCTGAGAATTTAAATTTTTCCCCTCAACATATAAGGATTGGCTGTTAAAAACAATTTAAGAGAAAATAGATTTTAATCCCATCTCCTTGAATTAAAGGACTTGCACAGATGGACAGTTCATCACGTTTCATTTGTTTAATTTTAGATATGTAAAACTTTGACAATGACATTTCTGCTGGTTATACTATAGTCACTGAATTAACATTTATGGCATAATTCTCCTGATCTATTTTGATATCCAAACTAAAGAAATATGAAGAACTTTGAATTTCAAGTGCCTCTAGGTTGGTTGATTCATGTATGCTCATTGGAAGTCATATTTTCAAATTTTTTTATAAGATGTTACACAGTACAGTTTACCAGATTATTCTAAATCTGTTGCATTTTAAAAATTAAATTAAAAACATTCATTAAAACAGTTTCTTTCATTTTTACATTTTCATTTGACAGCTTAATATGACCTCTCTTCATTTACATGCTCTTAGCTCAGCAATTTTAATTTACAGAAAACACAGAGACAGTAGAATCACTCATGTCTGAGAAGCCTGGTGTAAAGAATCCTAACAGTAGGTAACAGAAATGGTCTGCCTAACTGAAGAAGTTGGTACTTTTGGCTGTGTGATATCTGCCAAGAGGCAGTAACCATGTGGACACTAAACAGTGTGAAGTAAAAAAGCAGAGTGGTGGTGCCTGGATCAAGTGTCTTTCATTTGGTCATTACCATTTTCTGATGTACTTTGGGGACCATTATTCTGGGAATCCACAGCAATTCTGCTGATCTTTTTCCTGGTTTTCAGTGTGTCCTATTTAGAAATGTGGCTTAGTTAATGTTTTGGGGTTTTTTTAATAACGTATAACCACAGTGTAAAATTAAAATGAATATGAAATTCAAATATCTGAAAAGTCAGAAATTGATGAGATATAAAAATTTAATTTCATTAGAAAATACAGAATTCATGTGATATAATCTCATTTTCTATTATTTTCTAATATTCAGCCAATTACTTTCGTAGAGTTCCAAGTGGTTCCAAATTCTAATATTCAACATGCAGGTTTCTGTATTCATAGAGGCATAGATTCATTAAGGTTGGAAAAGACCTCCAGGATCATCTAGCTGGACTTTGGCTGGATACCACCATGCCAACTAAATTATAGCAGTGAGTGTCACATCCAATAAGTTCTTTAACACTTCCAGGGATGGTGAATCTGCCACTTCCCAGCACAGCCCATTATAAGGCTTAAATCACCCTTTCACTGAAGGAATTCTTCCTGAAGTCCAGCCTGAACCTCCCTTGCTACAGTGTGAATCTGTTTCCTCCCATCCTCTTTTTTGTTACCTGTGAGGAGAGACTGACACCCTGCTCCTTTCAGGCAGCTGTAGAGAGTGAAAATATCTTCTCTGAGCCTTCTTCAGACTAAACAACCCCAGTTCCTTCAGCCACTTTTCATATGACTTATGGTGGTGATTTGACTAGAGTGGGTGTTAGATGCTCACCAAAGTCTCTCTATCACTCTCCTCTGCAACTGGACAAGAGAGAGAAATTATAACACAAGGCTCATGGTTTAAGATAAGGGCACAGAGAGATCACTCACCAATTGCTGTAAAAGGCAGAGCAGACTCGACTTAGGGAAATCAATTGGATTCACTGCTAGTCAAAGCCAGAGTAGGTTAATGAGAAGAAAAACAGATCTTAAAAACACCTTCTCCCCATCTTTCCCTCCTTCCCAGTCTTTATTCTCAATTCTTTATCTCCTCCTACATCACAGCAGAGAGACAGGGAGTGGGGGTTACCATCAGTTCACTGCATGCTTTTTTTGCTGCTGCTTCTTTCAGGGAAAGAAAACTCTCCTGTGGGAAAGACTCAGTTCAGAATGTCTCCCACAGGAGCAGTTCTCAATTAACTTCTCCACAATGAAGTCTGTCCCACAGGTTACTGCTGCCCATGAACTGCTCCAGCCCAAGTCCCTCCGAGAGGGTTGCAATTCTGCCAGGAAACCTGCTCTTGCATGGATTTCTTGTGGAGTCACAGCCATCTTTTGGGCATCCACCTGCTCTGGAGCAGGGCTCCTCCAGGGATGGTAGGTGGAACTCTGCATTCCTGTGGACCTCCACAGGTTGCATGGGAACGTCTGCCACACCATGGTCTGCACCATGGGCTGCAAGGGAATCTCTGGTCAGTCCCTGGAGCACCTCCTGCCCCTCCTTCTCCACCGAGATGAGTGTCTGCTAGGCTTTTTCTTTCACATATTATGACTCCTCACTTCTCTACTGAAATTCCTTCTGGGCCATAATTATTCTGCCTTCTCAGATCTGTAATCACAGAGGCATTGCTATAATCTCTGATTGGCTCAGCCTTGGCCAGGAGCAGGTCCATCTTGGAGGAGTCTGGCATTGGCTCTGCCAGACATGGGAGAAACTTCTAGCAGCTTTTCCCAGAAACAACCCCTGCAGACCCGCTGGTATCAGAACCTTGCCTCATAAGTAAAAACTTTCCAGACCCTTTTCCATCTTCATTTTCCTTCCCTGGATACACTCCAGCACCTCAACGTCTCTCCTGAAGTGAGGGGCCCTGAACTGGATACAGGACTGAAAATGTGGCCTCACCAATGTGTTCATGTCATTACACAAATTTTCTTATGTGTTACTACTTTCACCTGTCGAAATTTTAAAAAAGGACTGTTATGATCAAAGTTTTACTCATAAAGCTGATAAAAAAGTTTCAGATGTATCTTGCTCAAACATTTATAAAGTTGCGTATCAAAAGTGATTTTTCTCGGTGTAAACATACTATAATGCTGTATTGCAAGTTTTATTATGCATCTGAATAGGTTCTGCAGTTAAAAATATTTCATTGTATATAAAGCAGATTATATATTAGTTTTGCCTGATACAATGTGGGCCAGAACCAAATGGCCCTCTAGCAGTCATGTGTTTCTAGGAAAAATTTCATTTCTTTAAGTGAAAAATAGGATTGTTATTATTTTGATGAAGCATGAATAGCCCACTGAACGTGAATAAGATTTGCTTTGCTTTACCTAGTAAATTTAAAACCATTCTGAGACTTTTTATCCAATGTCTGTTTAATGTCAATAAGCAAACGCTTGGGAAAACAGGAATCAGATTGCAAGTTTTCCATTTCTCAGAGGAGCAACTGAGCATTGAGCTAGAAAGTCTCTTGTTTTGTTATGAAAGTAGAAGATGAACTAGTTGGCTGGGTTTGGAACTACATATATATATCTTCCATCTGAATACCAATTAACATCCTCGTAGAAAAGCCACTGAAGTATGGGGTGGATGAGTAGACCGTAAGATTGACTGAAAACTGGATGAATGTCTAGGCCTAAAGAAAGATGATTGGTGAACAAAGGCTAGTGAAGGCCAGTAATTAGTAGTATACCCCAGGGGTCCATACTGTCCAGTCCTGTTCAAAGTCTTCATGGATGAGCTGGATGACAGTGCAAGGTCTAGTCTCAAGCAAGTTTGCTGATGACCCCAAACTGGAAGGAGTGGCTAAATCACAAGATAGTTGTCCTGACATTCAGAGGGACTTCAGCAGGCTGGAGATATGTCAGGAGATATGACAGGAATCTCATGGAATTTAACAAGAGGAAGTGCAAAGTATTGCACCTCAATAGGAACTACCCCGCTCATATATGCTGAGGTCTCTGTCTTATAGGGGTAATATTATACAAGAGATTTCTAGGTAATTTGCATAGGAATTTTTTATATTCCCTTTTGGCTTGAAAGCTTGGGCAGACAGGAGCATTTGGGTAAATTTTATAGGAGGGCAGAAGGGGGCTGAAATCACAGCCTATAAGACTGAAATAAGGAAAAGAACTAATTTTAACTTCCACGGGAAAGAGAATGTCCAACAAAACCTTTTATAAAGGTGACTACAGAATAGAATTACGTGTAAGAGTAATGGCAACTGAGTTACTAAATATCAGTGGTCATCACTGCACACTTAAAACTGAAACAAAATCTGACCTTAAAGCTTAAGGTCATTGTTCTGAATTTATTAACTGATATTTTAAAGACAATGAAGCGGTGAAGAACTTTGTGAAAAAAGGGTTTACATGATCATATATTAATGGAAAATAGCAGACAAACTGGTAAGGTGGATTTTCAGACTGCAGGAACTATCTAGTGTCTAATAATGCATTAAGAAGTCAGTGTTTCTTTTCATACTCAACCAAGAATCCAGTTTCTTAAAACATTATATCTAAACAAAAAAGAAGTGAATTTGTAAAGGAATCTTGTGTTCTAATGTTTTTTGTGAGCAGCAAAAATATCATCGCATCATCATTATTACTATCTTTAAATTATTCAAAGTGATTTAATAAAAAGTTTCAATTCAATTAGTTTGCTGCATTGCTCTGCAGGAGTATATTTTCTCATCCAAATATTATGTTGTTATAAATCACATCAGAGAATATAGATTGAATGAAAATAAAAGCTGGAATAAAGTCCCAAGTCAGGGTACCTTCCCTCAGTTTCTTGCAATGATCTGTTCAGAGTTTTGCATCTTCATATTCCACAAAAATGAAACTGGGATTAACATTTTCTCCAGAACTAATTGCAGACTAGCACAAAATGCTTAGTTCAAACAGAATTATATATACTGAAGGACAGCAGCCTGCGAATAACAAACTATTTATTTAAGAAAACTCAAGCAAATCAATAATATATCTTTCTTCTAAAATTACTGTTTCTCTTTTAAGGAACAAATTATAATTCTTTTTGTTTGAACTGTTGAACTTGACCCTGGTGTTAATTGAGAAGGGGAGGGAGAAGAGACAGTAAGAGTCTGTTGTTGATAGTTTTGCTTTTCTGCTTTATATGCGCTGCATATTTTCAGAAAATCCACTGCTTACTGCTTGTAAGCAAAAGATTGAGCAGCTTTATGTTATCCATGAAAACTACACGCCTGTGTGACACTGCCAATTGGTCTGCAGAAGGATCACATAATATTTGAAGGAGATCAACAAAAGTGGTATAAATTCTCAGTACCAAAAGTATCTTAGAAGCCTTAGATAAGGATGCTTCTCAAGCATGCCCTGGATATCTAGCAGTTAGAAGCCAAGCCCTAAACAGCTGGGTAGGCTCTCTCAGGCATGTTCAGCAGGAAAAGTACAGAGAAAGAAATGTACTTTGGAAATACAGTCTTTCTCCACTGACTATATAAGAAACCTAAATATTTGTCTTAGACCAGGAATCTTGACTTTACAATGACTAAAGCTCAGTAGGATGCATCTTCATTTGGATCTAGAATATCAGAACTCTGTCTTTTGGGAACGAAGTATTTTTAAAACATATGAAAATGAACAGACATTATTTTAATATGAAATAATGATTTTCACAGAAATTTATATTGGCTTTAGAACTATTCTATGGATTTGCCATTCTCAAATACTATTTCTTAATTAGTTTCATCTGGGATAGATACGAACTACAAAGAGAAAAAATAGAGATCACTGTTCTTGGTTAAAATAACAATTGTATATCTTCATAACTTCCAATATATATTTTAATATATTTTGTTATTTTCAAATGCTTTATGGCTTGCTGTATTTTTGATATGAATCCAAAGAGCTTTTAAAATTACATATACAATTGGCTGAATTTTAAAAAACATATTATTTATCTCCTGTTTATTTGATTTTTGCTCTATGGGATTATCACGTGTATCAAACATTTATCTTCTTTTGTCACTCAATCAGACATTTTAGTGAGATCTATCAGTCACTCTTTTTCCTGGGCTGTCTGTTATAATACATAAATGCTGCACTGCACCAATATTAGGAAGCTTAACATGTTCTCTATGAAACTCAAGGAAGTCATTCCACCACTTGGCTCCTCAGACTGCTTTTTTTAGTGTGTTAATTTGCAGAACTAGGTTACTAGCTTCATTGCTAATGATGAGATCAGAATAAGCTGTTGCTGCTCTCACTGCATTGAGTGACAGATACCCCCCTGCAAAGAGCAAGTTTGCGTGAATTTTTTTCTGAAGAATCAAGCTGTTAGCTCTGCTACTAAATGCCTATATCAGCAAAGAACTTTCAAAAACCAAAGTGTGTGTTCAGTCTTTAATCCCCAGAATAGAGTACTCCCATCTATCAACAAGAAAAATACACTGTGTAAAATCTAGAGGTATACTTGAAAGAACAAAAGGTGGCTGTGCTTATTACCCTTGAACAAGTTTCAAATGTATCTGTATCAAAAAAAGTTGAAGGTATCAAAGAACTCTAGAATATTTAAAAGGTTGCCTTTATAAGGTATTTGTAGAAGACAATGACCTCCCTCAGGTCAGTTGAAAAGACAAGAAAAAGCCATACACATTTTATTGACATATCTCTGTGTAGGTACTAAATGTATACCAATTGGTGTGTTATCAACGGAACTGCCAAATAACACCAGTAAAATGCTTTTCTGAGGATCTCAGGTTCTTAAAATTTTTTTTTTACTTTATTTCAGAACGAAAAAAGCATCTGCAATCATAATATGAGCTTGTAGTTCTCTCTTCGGTCACTCCTTTTAAGAAGACTAGAACTTTAAGGTGGCTGTTTACTTTTAGTGCATCACACAAGGAAAATGATTCACCAGTCACACTGAAATTGGCTGAAAGAAAGAGGAAACCATAGACAGGAGGACAACAGGAGAAGGAGACAATAGAGGCAGGCCAATAGACGAAGGAATAAGGACATGCAATGTGGAGGAAAAGCCTTTCAAAGCAATAGCCATGACATCTCTCATGGACTTTGATCCCAAAAGCTGTTACAGAATAAGCTGCTTTATTGTATTTTTGTCATTTATTGTTTGTTGAGTTCTGAAATTTTGTATGATTCTGCAGATAGTGCAGTTCATAACCTCTCCAAAGAACACAGGGAATTAATTGCAAATGAATGGACTTTCAGGACACACACAGACAATCAAAAAAGTGATTCCAGTGACATTAGTGTGTCATTTCCATGAACTATAGATTTATCTTTTTGTTAAAGAAAAATAAAGCCAGAAACATTTGAAAATCCCAGAAAACAACCAAAAAACTAAACAAAACAAAAAAAAACCCCAACAAAACCAACTAATTAACCAAACATAAAATGTACAAACCCAAAACCTTAAAAACAAACAAAAAAAGGAAGCAAAAAAGCCCCAAAAAACAAATAAACCAACCAAACAATAAAAAACAAAAAGAGAAAGAAAAGAAAATCTTAAATTGTTTCAATTCACAGTAAGTTTTCCACCACTGGAGGGCTTGTCCTCAAATAGATATTTATAGAATATCTATATTCTATAGACATTTCTCATTTATAATCTGTGCTGCTATAACTGTATTTTTTTAAGATAAGAATGGACATTTTGTTTCAAAATAATAGTAATTTTATTTGGAATAATTACTCTAGTGTAATTATTCTGGGACAAAATATCAGTTTTGGCTTACAGACTGTCCACATGGGAGCTGAGACTGATAGAACTATGGCAAAATAATTAGTACAGTGTATCTATGCCAGGAAACATCTATGTGTATACAAGCAAGGACGTCAATATTATATTCTTTTTACTTACATTTCCTAGGGTTCTTTTTGTTGTTGTTTCTTTGGTTTGGTGTTTGTTTGTTTGTTTTGTTGGGTATTTTTCCCCACTAGATTTTATGTTGCACATAGTCTATCTCATTTTTCTTATTTAGAGGACTGTTATGAAATGTTCTTCGTGAAGCCGCGCAGCTGCGGAGCGGGGTCTGTGCCGTGGTGGCTGGTGAGGGGTTGGGAGCTGTGTCCTCCAGTGAAGCACTCCAGCAGGCTGAGCCTGAGTCCTACCACAGCAGCAGGAGGAAGGGGTGAGTGACAGCAGCCTGGGGGACAGAGGATACTGCCTGCCCACCTGGCTTGTTGCCCAGGAGGGCTTCCTGCTTTCCAGGTGCTTGGATGAGGAATGTTACAGAGAAACTGCTGAAGCTTCTCCAGCCCTTGGACTGACACTCCTTGCTGTTTTTACTGACAGGCCCCAGTGATGCTGTTAGGGAGATGTGGAGCGAATCTCAAGAGTGAATGCATGACTATAGGGGTGAGGGTGAAAGGCATAGAGCCTGGAGTCCCAGGTAGTTTTCTTCTCAATACTGAGGTGGGGATAGAGGGTAGATTTAGATTAGCTATTTGGAAGAAATTCTCCCTGTGAGAGTGGTGAGGGTCTGGAACAGGATGACCAGAGAATACTTCCACCCCTGGAAGTGTTCAAGGCCAGGCTGGATGGGGCTTCAAGCAACCTGATCTAGTGGAAGGTACATGTCCATGGCAGGAGGATTGGAACAGATGATTTTTAAGGTCCCTTCCAACCTAAACTGTTCTTTTACTGTGAAGATGATTGAAAACTTGGACCTGTTTTTTTCAATGACATTCTGAAATCTCCAGCCTTGCAGATATTCAAAACCTGACAGGAATGACCCTGAGCAATACACTCCAGCTATACCCTTGACAAGAGAAGCTGAGCTAAATGATCTCCAAAAGTGCCATCCAGTTTCAAACGTTCTGTGATCCTTTGATTCTATAAAATTCATATATTAAAGAACTGTTCTTAATCTGATTATCAGAATTAACATTTCTGCACTTTTACTTAGCCTTGGTGAGCTCCAGTAACCAGGAGCCCATTTCAAGGCTTTTATTTGTCCTTGTAGTGATAAAGTTGTTCTGGGAAAAAGAAGTTACATTATGATTAAATATTCAGCATCAGTCAATAATTTTAATTTGGTATCATAGTTACTATAATGATTTTTCATATATAATTCAAATATTATAGAAATACCACATGCAGTGCAAGATCACACATTTGATAGTCTAATACCCAACCATGCAGAGAAGAATGCCTGCATCATCTGGGTGGGATGGATAATTTTTATTTAAATATGACTATTTAAAAGGATTAGTAAAATATCATTTTGAGGCCTAATATTTGACACTTTTAAGTCCAAATTACTTTCATGTCTATAAATGAGAAATGCAGGGCATGTAGTGCAAAAAAATGTATATAATTTGAAAATTTTGTGGTGGTATGTCTTTATTCCATACCGGTCTTTTAAAACGTCCCCCTTGTTAACTGTTACCCCATAGTACAAAGATTTAACAATGATTGCAGCTAGTAAAATGGGCCAGTGACATTTTAGGATCCTGCAATGGAAAAGTCAAAATTCAATTGGGAGATTTTTTTTCAGCGTCTCATAAAGAATGGATACACTAAATGTCAAGATTTTAGCTCAAAAGGAATTTAAAATTCATTGACAGTCATTCAAAGAATGACTTAGGAATACCATCAGACTAAACTGGGCTACAGGAAAGGAAACCACAACTGCTCCTTGTCCTCATCTTATCTCTGGAAAGTACTACTGAAGAATTTGGTGAAATATTTTAGAGTAACATTTTTCAGACTGTAGTGGGTGGTTTTTCCCCTGCTGCTATTATCATAATCAAGGATATTTTTTTGACAGAAAGCAAAGCAAAGTGGACATCAGTCTCCAATATTTGTTCCTAGATCTTGCTGAAAGACAAAACTTCTGTTCTAATATGAGTCCCAGTGACTGCATCACTCTGGAAAGGAAGAAGCTCAATAATGCTGCCAAGAAAAATCCCTTTGCACATACTGATCATGTTATTTTTGTCTGTGGACAGCTTGATGATGGCTGGAAGCGCCTCATCTTGGAGCTCCAGAAATTTTCCGTGCTTTTATAATTTCCCCTCCTGACATTCATTTTTTTCAAATATCATGAGGCAATGTTATGATGTTTATTAATATAACATTAGTTATTATTAATATGTAATTAATACCTGTCTTTTTGCTTCTTGCAGACATTCACTCCTAATAAAAGAGGGACCCTAACACAAAGGAGGACCATTTGTGGCTGTGTCGTGGGTTTAGAGCTAGCTAAAACTCACTAGCACACTTATTTTCCGTTGTGAGATATGATTTTAGAAGAAAGGAAAACACAGGCTCAAACTTAGACTATAAGGAAAATTTATTAACAAAACTAAAAAACAAAATGGAAAGGGAAAAAATTAAAATGAAACTTAGAACACTTTTCCTCTTGCTCACTTCTCTCTTCCCTACCTAACAACATAGAACAAGATCTGGGATTTTTAAATCAGTTATCACTTCTACAATAATCTTTCTTCAATTCGCATAGGGCGAGAAGTTTTCCTTTTCAACACCTTGGAGATATGTCCACAAGAAGAGTTTCCTGTAGCTTTGCATCTTCACAAACAGCAGCTGCCTGGTTTAGAAAAAACTCTGCTGTTGTGAAACTCCTCCCATTTTCTTCATTGAGTCAATGGGTCATTGTCAACTTATGGGGTGTCATTTTTAAAGATGGGCTGTTCAAAAGAAAAAGACTCACTTTACTAATTTCTACAATCATCTTCATCTCTAAAAAAAACACAAGTCTTTTTTCCTCTTCTCAAAGCACCGCTGCTTCTTCAGAAATCTGCTGCCTCTGGTCATCTGTTACCTCTGGTCAAGTTCACACTGAACAGATCGCCATCTCTCCATATTTGTTTTTTCCCATGAATTAAAGGAAATGCTGTAGTTCTTATAGTCCATCTCCATGGTGTTACCAAAAGAACTTTCAGTCTCAATTCCAAGACATCTCCTCATTCCCTCTCTCTTCATTTTGATACTTAAACTCTTTCTCAACTGACCCGGTTCTGTTCATGTTGTCACTCTCTGGTTTTCTCTCACTCAAGAAAAGAAAAGTGGTCTGCAAGCTTTCACTCAGGCTGGCAGTGGCTGAAGCAGTCACGGTGATGGATTGTAAGAGAACTGAGCTTCTCTCTCTCTCTGCTCCGCAGCCACTGGAGAAAGCCGCGATGAAAACAAAAGGAAGAGGGGGGGGGGGGGGGCCGCTCTGGCCTCCCATCTCCGTCCGGGAGCTGCTGGCTTTGGCTCGGCACGGCTCAGAGAAATCTCGGCTCGGCGCAGCCAGAGGCGAAAGTGATTAAAAGCAGAGCCTGGACTCCGCTCGGCTGGCGAAGTTCTTCTGCCTTTTCAGCCCGCCCGAAAGCTGAGCCACTGAGTGGGGAGAGGTGGCCCAGCCCCGCCAGGCCCCGCTGGAACCAGGCCGGGCCTCTTCCCCCCCCTCACAGCTCCGACACCTTCAGAAGCCAGAAGCCGAAGAAAGAGAGTTCAGAGTTTCCCGGACTCCAAAATGAGTGTTCACGAGAGTAGATCCTGACTCTGAATGGCCTACAAAGCTGTCAGTTCTCAGAACTAGACAGCCACTGGCTCCTTCTGAAGCTCTCAAGAGCCTCTTTCAAGAGAACTATTTCCGTGAATGTTTCACTTCCTTCTTCTCCATTATTAACTAATGTCAAACCAGAACAGGCTGAGATAGACTTTCAACTCCAGTACTTGCTAGCAAAACATGAATCCAAGAAAGAGCATTTCATGTTATGATTCTTAGTTAATATTTGTTGCTATTCAGTAGTAAAAGTCATACTGTATTTAAGATCTGGGCCCACATTCAGGAGCTACTGTTGTTTGTTTTTGTCTTCTAGTTGTGCTACTGATCCACTGCTTTGTACCTTAGACAAATTATCTTAACTTTTAGTATTTATTTATAGCACCAAGTGACTAGGATGATTAATTAATGAATGGGCCATACTCTGAGAAATTATATCATGGATCCATGTGGTGCAGTCTTTCTATAATACTCTGAAAATATCCAAAGTGCTGGGTATTAAATGTGAAGAGAATTATAGTATCCATTATTTGATATTCAGTCAAATAAGAAGACCAGTCATCCTCTGTATATTTCCACTTGTAGAATTTTAGTTTTACAATGAAAAAGTAGGTTAAAGTTAGGAGAAAGGCTGAATTTTTAAAGTAGGATGGCAACTACAGAAATAGAAAACAGGAGATGTATGTTAGAATAGTAAATTACAGGAACAATGGTGCTCTAAAGGGCTATCTTTCATACAGAAGAGAGAAAAAATGTCAGAGAAAGCAGACTTATTGTTGTGATTGTGGGATCAAAGTACAACTAGTCAAGTACAGAATGAAAGAATGAAGATGTAAGTGATGCTGATGAAAACAAGTAGCTAAGAATTAAAAGAGTTTGTGTAATTGCTAACAAAATCCTGCAAGGAAGGAAGTTGTAAAGTACACTTAATTAGAAAGAAAGGAGGTATGTGTGTGTGCATATGTGTAAGAATATTCCAGCAAGAGAAACTTAATATCACCAAGACAATAAATCTTAGATGATACTCTACTTCAGCAAGGATTCAGAGAAGTTTTTCTCTCTTCTCTCAAAATTTTTGAAGTTTCCAAAGCGAGAGAGTTTTTTGAAGAAACATAGACAGTAAAAGCCACTTACCCTTAAAAATCAATTTACTAAAGGGGATGCTGGAACAAATCCAAAGCTGATTTGAAAATTAAAGAAGATATGATTGTGGTGACAGTGGTGCCCTACAGAACTGAAGTTTTTGAGGAAGAACAGTATTTCTGCATTGATGGTTTGACCTGTATTGAAAAAGAAACATGAAAGTCAAAGCTCTGCTAGGTACTAACACTGATAACTGGAGAGGTGTCTTTGTAATTGAAGTAAAAGCATGCCAGGGAACACTGTGTGCATCTCCACCTCCAGCTGCTACTTCTTCTAGCAAAGGTCAATAACGATAACACATATCCCTTAGGAAACGGCCTAAGATTTTCCATTTATTCCTCCACTGCTTGGCCTTTCCAAATCCATAGTTTAAATCAGTGAACAAGTGACTTAAAGAAACCTAGAAGACTAAAGAGAGACCACAATTACAGTCATTAAAAACTTTCCTTCCCCAAGCTAATAATTTAAGAACAAATTGTCTAATGTTTCATCAATCCAGGGTAGAGTATGATCATAGACGGCATTGAATCAATCTATCAATAGAAATCATGGCTGACAATTTTCTGAAACCAAGTCTAATACATATATGCAGATTACAAAAATATTTAAGTAGTACATACAGATGGACAGATAGATCTATGCACAGGACTGAGCTAATCATCTTGTCTCTAGTGCTGCACTTGATTTCAAACACAGAATGACACAGTAAACTCTTCTGGACACTTAGTGTCACATTCTTTAACTAGTAAGCAATTAATCATTATTATAGATATGGTGTTGTGCATCTTTCAGCTGCAAGGACAAAGAAAAAATCTTTTACACAGCTTCACTGTCAACAAAAAGTACTACAGTTCACTGGAAATTTCATTCTTGAGGGTAAATTTCTGGTGATAGTATTAATGAGTAATTCCTTTTATAGTATCTGGTTTGGATAGCATCTAGCATTATCACGATTTATTCTTATTTCCCAAGTTGTATAAAATGAGGTGTATGCACTCTAAATCTATTATTTTGCTAAGCCATACAAGCCTACAAATTCCTACATGGAATTTTTTGGTTATATAAGTGATCTTTTAGTAGATTTCCTCATCAGGATGCTCTAAGGCTGCAATTCCAGCATCCACTTGGGTAATAGTTGCAGGATTTCTGTAAAATCTTTCAACACCATGCTTCTTACTCTGTTGACTTTAGGAAATAATTTCAAGCAAGTAAAGGCTTGAGACCAGCAGGACAGCCCTTCTTGAGGATCTGAATAATAATACAGTCCAGGGAGTGTGTCTCCATGATGAAAAACACCAAAAGTTATCCTCAGGTGTTGCAGAAGCTCACTGAGCTGGGAATCAAATTCATTGCAAAGCAGATAAAACAGAGGTGCTCGAGGCAGGATGAAACAAGATCTAAGAAAATAATCAGACCCCTAGAGCAAACAGACTTAGATGACATTTTCTGAACTGAACAAGGATCTCCATTAAGTAATCATTCACAGTCTTATTTATTGATAGGATTGAAGCAGGAGGAAGTAGTTTGAGGACACAGATTCTTTCTGGACCATGGAGTCCTGCTAACAAGAACTCATAATGAATTCAGAAAGACCTGAGATGATACAGAGAACAGTTCACAGAATTATATTCCTTTGTGTTGTGATTGTGCCTTATCCCTCCACGGTATGCATATGGGTATGGATTGGAAATGGATACGGATATGGATCTCTGCTTCTGGCATTAAGAGTCATTCCTACATTTATTTTTTTAAGACAAAGCAGCCATAGGGTACACTCTACCAATCTCCCCCCCCCCAGTATATATGCTGAGCAATATATATTGCATGAAATATACCTATATATATATACCTTTGGTCTGTTGGAAACAACTGTTCTGCCTATGTCTCCTCACAATTCCTTGTACACCCCTAGCTTCCTCATTGCTGGCATGGGCTGAGAGGAAGAAAAGTCTTTGGTGCTGGATAAGCCCTCCTGAGAGGTAATGAAAACAACCCTGTGTTATCAACACTGTTTTCAGCCCAAATTCAAAATGTAGCTATTATGAAGAAAATTCAATCCATCCCAGCCAAAACTAATGCAAAGCTGATGCAACAGGACCACATTAACATGGTATCAAGCCTCCAATTTCCTTCCACTTGCATACATCAGCATACACCACTGTTATTTTTGTACCTATAGAGTTACAGAGTTACTTTATCTTTTACCCAGCAGCCTAGAAATATCTGCACTAAGATGTTACATTTTTCTATCTTCCTCTTCAGCAAAATTTCTACACTGTGAAATAAAACAGTCAGTCCAAAGAACTGCTAACCTCTTTGAGACCCAGGGAAGAATGAGAATAATATGCCTTTCTGCCTCATCATGTTAAATACAGATTACGTAGTATGACTATTTCCTTAGTATTACAGTCTTAGTTCATTCAAGAAGAATGTTCGTAAGTAGGCTAATAGTTTTTTCAGTTTCCTTTTCTTTGGTGAAAAAAAAATTCAAAAGCCACAAAATAATTCAGTCTTTTGATAGCTTGATGGTATCATAACTGTCTCTAATAAACTTCAGATATGCATTGCCATACCTGAGAAATACAACTGTAAAACAAATGTGATATTTCTACATGACACATATTGAAAAGGTGAGTTTATGGTAGGCATTTTCAGCCATGAGAAACAGGCTCTGTGGTTACGGCAGCAAAAATTGTGACTACAGTTAGTCTTTTATTTTTCATTACTCTCCTTTTTGAGGGGAAGTAGTCCTTAGTATTAGAAGAAGTTTCCTAAATAAAATTGTAAAAAGTATCTTGTCTTAAAAGCTCAAGGTCCCTTGACACTACCAGTACAGTCTGCCTTTATCTTCAATGAACTGAGTGGAAAAAGGAAGAAGTCAAGAATAAACACATTGTCTTGGCCAACTAATATCAGGCATTGGAACAGGGCTTGTGCCTTACCCTTGGACAGCCTTAGGGGAGAGCATTACGAAATTATAAAGTATTAAAACAGTCAGCAAACTGACTAGTAGAGATGTGATGTCCCTCTGCTAATGTGGAAAATACTACTTAAAACTGCAGAGATGAAAGACCTTTTAATCTATTGAGGGAGGAATAAGATTCAACTGAAATGTTATAGAGAAACTTGCTATAATTCTGCAGATATTTAGTTCTGCTTATGGCTTTAATACCATCAAAAGAACCCTTGGAAACTAAAGTGGTAAGAAACCGAGTTTTACAAAATAAATATTTAACTTATAGGGTGGCCAAATTATTACTTGTAGGTAGAATGTGACCCACATTCAGCAGCCCTGCAATGCAGCCTGAAGCAGTTTTATTACTTATTGGAAACATACAGCTTATAGACAACCGTAAATCCCAGGACATGCCACTCCTGAGAAAGCAGAAACTCTTCTTATCCTTCCTCTGGCTCAGAATCAGATTGATCAAGCTTCAGGCACTGTAAACTGAGAGCCACTGGCCCCCAGATTACCACAGCTCCCCTTTTTTAAACATAGTTATTAGCTACTCTTAATAAATTATAAATTTGCAGTGCAAGCAAGGCCTTACTGAGATGATGTTACTTCACTCACAAAAAAGCAAGTTGTTTTCTTGAAGTGCCTCAGTGAACTTCTGGTTATATTTTAACAGGGAAAAAGTTATTTAACCTCCAACCTGATTTGCACTTGCATAGCACTTTAACCCTCCAAGACCAGGAAAATACACTGATTAGCAGCTGTTAGTGATTAGGAATCATCTTTATGGTAAAATTTTGCCATGACTGATACAGGTCACTAGAGTGGAATTTTGACCAATGTCAGTAGGCATTTGATTTGTTTCGACCAGTTCCCTCCTCATTAGGAAAATCACAAAGAAAACCAAATAAACTCCCTTCTTAGCCCTAACCTTGGTTCACTGAGATTTCATTTCACCTGAACAAGTGGAACTTTAGATCTAGACACATAAGCAAGAAGATAATACCTAATTCAGACTCCCAACCTTTTTTTAATTCCCAGACTATAATTCTGTGATTTTCTAAACAGAAATGCAAACTGCCACAACAGAAATAATCCTTTGGCATTAAAAAAAGCCATCAAGTCGAATTTTAAGGTACACATTCATTATTGAGGGGTGGTATACAGTTTTACTCAGAGACAAGATACCTCAAGAGGTTCTGGTGCACTTGGCACCAAACTCTATCAGAAAGGGACCCTAGGAATAATTATCTAAGCAGGACTGTGAGACTGTGATGACTGAGTCAGTGAAGGTAGCTGTAAAACTTCTAGGTATTTCAATTCAATTATTTGAACCCCCAAAGTTATATACTTTGATAAATCTCTTTTTAAGGAAATCTTATGTACAGAAGTAGGCTGGGGTAGAAAGTGGTCAGCAGAGGAATTTATAGTTGTGGGTCGCTGAGATATTTTAATATTATATAGTGTCATATAGAAGCTTATATAACCTCTCTCTGGTTAAAAAAAAAGTATGCTTCTAAAATCCACTGAAATAATGAAGGAATATGCAAAGATGATGCAAAGAAACCCCGAAAATCTGTTATTTTATCAGTTTTATCTCCTCTACTCTTGTTCACTTCTGTTTTCTGGTGCTTACTTCTATATGTTAAATTTTTTTATCCTTATATTCCTTCTCTACTGTTTCTCAGAGTGTGAATATTTGAAATGCCATCAAGTTACATATCCAGACTTATATATTCAATTCAATTTCATTATGTTTGTAGATTTCAGTCTTGAAATAATAAACTCTGCAACATGTGGTGAAACCATAAACTTTGCAGGCTTGTGGCACATTCTGAAAACTCTAATGACATTGTTACTGATGCACCTGTCTCAAACTGTTCAGGATTTAAAAACCATTCTAGTTTTGTTCCATTCACATTTTTTTTCCTCATTTTTGTATGATATATGTTTACATGCTGTATAAAAAAAGCTCTTGGTTCTGCATTTCTACACTAAAACAATGTTTAGAATTTGCTTATTGTAATAACACCACTAAATTGTGATAATATTAGTGATCTCGTATTTATACTACAAAAATGACTTCTAAAAAAGGACTAGGAGGAGGAATAAGGACATTGTTACTGTTGTTATTCTAATTTTCAGGATGTATGATGTAGTTTTTAAGCATGAAAGATTTTATACCTGTGTAGTCCCCATTATCATGGAGATTGATGCATTCACAAACAATGCACTTATCTTCACAATAGAGATCTCTGGGGAGAGCAAGTGCTACTATTTCCATTCTGCTTTTCAGAAAGATGGTAATGTAAAGGTCATGACAAGACAAATTGATAAGGTACCTAACAATTCAGATGGAAGTTTTTAGGCAACTGAATTGCCTAAATCTCAAAGAAAACTAGAAATACCACCTTTGATTACCTAAACATCTTTCTAGGTTGGAGAGGTTTGTCTCACAAATTACTTACCTATGTAGATTAAGTTAGTTGTGTAGATGCCTTTTTATTATCAATTGAGAGTTCTTCCATAAAGTTTTGGCGTTAGATATATCTCTCAAAATGAACATCTGTTTTACAAGAGGACGAATCTCTTTCTCATGGTGCTTGGTTCTCTCTTTTGCAGCAGGAGACTGGCTGATCATCCTGACATTAGGTAATAGAAGTTGTATGAGATGAATTCAACTGTATCTGACTTAGATGCAACTGCATAAGAGTGCAGCAGAAGAGGAGGGCTCAAGAGGATCTTTTCTGTAACCTCAAAGCTTTAATTTGTGTGCCTGTATTATGGTCCACTACTTTCAAAACAGTAGGATACAGATATATAGTCTCTTTAAACAGATGATTTGAAAATGGAAATAAAACATAAACAAAAAAGAATAATGACTTTAGAAGGATTTACCTTGTTATTACTTTATATAGCAGGTACAACTTCTGCAGCTGACACAGTGCATTCAATTTAAGTATAGCTCGTTCTTCTCTTTCTCTCCAGCATAATTTTGTGCACCTAGATTTCTTCTTTTATGAAATCAGTTTATTTTCATCTTTAAAAGTCTGTACAGCACATTGCAGTACAGCATGAATACAAGAATGATGCTTCAATTACTGACATTGAAATACATAATTTTTAATCTTTAAAGTTCATTATTATTTTTTTATTGCTATTGATTTTACATGGACAGAAATCACACACTATGGTGACAGGGAGCATAAAACCCCAACAAACAGAAGTTAATTTCACATAGTACTTCTAAGATGTAGTTCTCAAAAACTCAGTGGTTTTATTTTTTTATTTTTCTCCTGGTTTTTTTTTCTATATGCTTATTTTTAGTAATTAATGATCTAATGCAGGATCTTCAAAATAAAGGAAAATATTTGTAAGCCATTTCAATATTTTTATTAGTCCAAAGCACATGATGACTGCAATATTTGGGGTTTTTTTAACATTTTCTTTCTAAAATTACCCATGCTTTCAAAGTAATGCTCTGTACTGCAGTATTATGTGTACCCGAGCTTTTTTTTTCTCAATATCTAGTAATTTTAAATTCACAGTACTTCATAAGCTTTCCTTAGTATTACTACTCTCTGTAGTCAGTCTGTAATACAGGATGGTATTATAATAAAGCTGTTGGTGTCTAGGTTTCAGTCCAAGATCATTAATCCTATAATACTTAAAAACTTTACTCATATTGCTGCTTAACTGGATGAGAGTGTTGGCCAGATTAGTATTTATTCACTGTTAATAATGCAGTGAAGCAGGCATGGGTTCTGTTATATAAATATTGCTTAAGCATAAAGTCTATCAACGTGCAGAGCTGGGCATACTGTAATATCTATGGTTGTAAGAGACTAAATGAGTGAATATATGATCAGAACTTCAGTTTTCTTTAGGTAAGAAAATAATAAGGAAAAACGTAAACATTAGGTAAATATTTAAGGAAAAAATGGGAGAAGGAAACTTCAGGAACTTTATCCTGAATACACTAAACCTAGTTGAAAGATCTTACATAAGACATTCAAATAAGATTGCAGCTGATACAAATTCTCTAAGTAGGAGATGGGGAGGCACTTCCAAATGTTCATGCAGATTGAAAATATCTTTGGAGATATTTGTCTCTCACCATTTGATTGTAAAGAAAGTTTAGACTCTCTTTCCTAAACAATGTGTCTGCAAAGACCTCATATTTAGATAGGAGGAACTGAGACCCCCAGGGAATGCTTCATCAAGATTTATGATGAAGAACTGAATGAGAGAAAGTATTCATTGAAATGGGGAAAGGGAAGCTCAGCCCTCAGTCAACAGGTGCTCATTAAACCCATAGACACAATAAAAAAGAGTTAATTTCATTGTCTCTAGATATGTCTTAATGAAAGCTTATCACCAAAAACGTTTATCTTGTGATGACTAAATTGTTTTAGATGCATGCTGTGGAATTTGAAAAGTGGCTGTATCAGATAAATCTAAAGCTTCTTGGGGAACACTTAGTCCTTCTGGGCTGATCTTGGTTAAGTTATTCTGAGTCAGGGATATTAAAAGGAAAGAGAGTGAATGAAAGACAGTTACCTTTAAACCTGTAAAGTGGCTGCAGCTCATTTTCAGTAATTGCAGTTTTGAGATATTTTTTTCTTCTGTCTTTCTGACAGAATTATTTTTACACATAGTTTTATTTCTAGAAGCAGCATTTTAGGACAAAAAGAGGAAAAGAACAAGCTTCTCTATCAAGTAAAGCCCTTGTTCTTGGATTGAAATATATTATAGTTACACCACAGCTTACTTAGTTTATTTTTAATGGTTGTTTCCATTTTATATCTACCCATTTGTGAAACAGAAGACTGACTATAAACTGGCTACTGTTGGGCTTTACAATAGTTACTATGGTGTAGCTGAGACTTCACCGTAATAGTGAGTCTTCCATTCACTCCCATTGAGCTTCCATCATATACAAATAATATTTTTTCAAATGAAAGGTACTCTGTCTTTGCTCAAAGAATAAATTATTACCATTTTACTTCTTTACTGTTGTTATTCAAGTTATATATCAGGGCTACAATTTCATTGTGGTAAGTACATTAAGGGTTCATACATATATATATATATATATATATACACACACACACATACATGCACAAAAGATAAGTCCTTTCACAGTTTAAATGCAATATAAAATCACTTTCATCTATAATCATTGCTTGTCTTTTAAATAAACAATACAGCCTCAAATATATTTTCTCCTATCTCTTCATCAGAGTATTAAAAAACGCCAACCCACTAATTATTTCATCAGATGTTACTGCTTCCTACCATTCATATTTTTCTCATTTAGGTGCTGTTTCCTCTGTTTTAGTTATCTGAAATGACAAATATTTTGATGAGTATTTTTAAATTAAGACCACTGATGTATACTCACATTTTTCTGTTTAAATGATGATTGTTCTGTTTTGAACTGCAAGTGTATTTTGATTTTTGTTTGTCAGCCAGCAGATGTGTGGAGATTTTTATGTTTTGCAGAATATTTGTCACATATAATGCACTTTAACATATCTTTTAAGTAATTGCTGCTTTTTTGTTTTTTCTCATATATAGAGTTATTGATACTAATGAAGATACAGAGACATATAGAGAAATGCAATGCACACGCATGTATATATCATATTTTTAATATTACAATTAAAAAGTTTTGAAAACCAAAGAGTCAAATTTTCAAAGCTCTTATGATTTTCAGATTAGTACATCATTGTGTGCCACTTTTAGGAATAGAATCACAGAATGAGAGAAAGGTTGGTGTCGAAAGGGATCTCTGGTGGTCATTTGGTCTAACATCTTTGGTCAAGTAGAGCTACCTAGAGCAGGTTGCCTGGGACTATGTTGAGATAATTTTTTAATATCTCCAAGGAAGGAAAAAGAAGAAAGTGCCTCCTGATGTTCATATGGCTCGCCCCATAATTCAGTCTGTAACTCTTGCCCCTGGTCTTGTTACTGAGCACCACTGTAAAGAACCTATCTCTGTCTTTGTACCTTTTTATCATGCATTTATATACATCAGAATGGTCATCCCAAGCCTTCTCTACAACAGGCTAGATAATCCCAGCTCTCTCAGCCTTTTCTCATAAGGTAGTGGCTTCAGTCCTTCAATAATTGTGGCCATTTACCAAACTCTTTCCAGTATGTCTCTGTCTCTCTTTTACTGAGGAGTGCAAAGCTGGACACAGAACCCCATGTGTGGCCATGACAGTGCAAAGAATGCCTACTTCAGCCTGCTGGCAACGCCCCTCCAAAAGCAGCCCGGGATGTCTTCTTTGTTTCACAGGCACAGTTTCTGGCTTTTGTTCAAGCAGTTGTCAGCAATAGCCCCAGGTCTTTTCTGAAAAGAACATTGTCTTCTAAAATGTGAATCACTTATTGAAGATATTTTGCCTCATTTCAATAGTTTTAGCCAAAAATAAGACAACTAGTGTGTGAAGTAATGTGGGACGTGTCCACATTACTCTCTATGTGCATAATCCAGACATCACAGGAATATAATAATATTTACTACAATAAGCATTCTACAAAAGCTTACTGGGAACACACTTTAAAGAGTATCTTTTTTTTTATTTATTGTGTAGTGCTTCCTCAAGTCTGAAGTAAGAAAGCATTTATATGCTAGTCATGGTTTTCTGAGTTATTACTGAGTAATTATTTCTCCATATATCCATGTATAGACAAGCTCTATAGACAAGCAGTACTTACATTTCTTTTTGGAGTAATATAGTTGGAACAATGTAAACATGACCTGATGCAAAAAAGGGCCTGACAATCTGAAAGCTTTCCCTGCAGATTCACAGATACAAGTACTGATTGGATCGGTCTGTGGCTGAGACAGAAATACATATGGAAAGCAGCAGGCAGCGTGTTCCTCAGAGAGGAATCTTGGCCATGTCAGAAAGTTCAGCACAGAAATTGTGAGCAAGGAAACTGTCAGCTCCTGTTTGTCTTGACTTCATTTAGGAAAGAGAGACTTTGTGCCCATTCCATGGAGGTAAATCAGACAGCAAGTAAAAGGCATCTGAGAGGTATCTGTTTCACTTCATGATGAAACTTGGAAGACTTGAATGCTACCTGTCCAGGATCAACAATGCAAAAGTGGATAACATAACCCATTATACTGGTTTAGATCCATGCTGCAAGGGCTGAAAACACTCTTGAGGAGAGACAAGCAGAGTGCAGGGTGTATTGTTACTGAACATTTCACAGAAAGAAAATAGTAAGTGACAAGGACACAAGTCTCAATGTAATAACGGTCTTCCCCAGATGGGAAAAAACAAATCTTAAGAAAAAAATAGGCAGATTATAGCCTTTAATCAAGAGAGACTTCTGTTATTTGTTTTCTGGATTCTTGAATGCATTATTCTGAGACCACAGAAGATCTATGATAGTCAGTGTCAGTCTGTTATGGTTATATAAAAAGTCCACCCTGCAAGAAGAGGCTTCTTGTCACTTCTGCTAGGGTGATGCAAAGGCATCAATCTAGACAATTATCCACTGCTTTATGTCTATTTTTGGTACTTTTTTTTACCTCTAAGTGCCCAAGTCGGGGAATTAATTGCAATGCATCCATTTGCCTACATTTTTCAAGTGTGAAACTCCAAGTGTAGTGTTGTAAAGGAGAAAGTCAGGGAAAAAGCAAAAGAAATACGAGTAAATATGTGAGATGAGGCTGAAAACCAGCCAGGTTACATACTCAGTGTGTCATACTCCTTCATGCATGAGTTGTGACAAAAATATCTGTAGGTTTCCAAGTGTGATGTTCATCAGTTTCAAAGGCCACCTCTTTGTCTTTGGTAGTCTTACTGAAGACTCCTGTGCTGCATTTATTTGAGAACTCACTAATTCCTGACACACAGGTTTTCTTTGGATCTATTTTCAGGACTGGGCATTAACCTTACATCTGAGTTAGTGGATCTGCTATGAAAATCTGATATAGCAGACTTCTCAGATCATCTGTGTGCTCATTTTATTTCTGGACAATGTGCAACAAACTTTGACAGGAAAATATATTTGACAAAAGGGACAGAAATATAATGCAATGTCTGTAATTTTTACTTCCAAAAGGTTATTTGTATAGCAGAATGGGCTGTGACTCTATGATTTAGGTATTACAATTAGCACTTAATGTTTTCAAGATGCAGTGGTGATAACTGCTTGGACTGTTATGTCATCAGTTTAGCAAACACATTGAATATCATTAATAAAAGACATGGTAGAATTCACTACAATATAAAGACAAACACATTTCAGAGTAACTTGTGACTGCTGACACTTGTTTCCATTTAATTTTTATTAACTATTGTTTATTACCTGAGTCAAGGAAAATCTGTTCATTATTTTATCAAAATGCAGACAGGTGTTTTTCTAAACTGCTCCTTAAAGACTCTTTAACCATCTTCTTCCATTACAAAAATAGTCAGGAAAGTTATTAATGAATACTGCAATATTGCACAGATGCCATGGTGCAAAGTGACCAAAGGGATTGAGCAATGGTAAATTGATTTCATTGGAGTAGGTGGGGGGTGAGGAAAGAGAAACAGTCAAGGACAATTTTGCTTAGACAAATGAGTAGGATAAAATCTACAGCCAGGAAAACAAATGAGGAGACAGAAAGAAACAAATGAGCAATAAAACAAAAGCCCACAGGGCAAAGCCATGCTTGTGATGAAGGAAGCCAGCAGTATATTTTAAAGGCATAACATCAGAAGAATTTTGTGTACACTCCTGCTTATAAGGTGCCATGAGGAAGTCTAGAGTTTGCTCTTATGCAGTCATGGTACCCATCCTACAAACCAGATTAGGTCATAAAATCAGTTTCCCATGAGTTAACAGCTGTAAACAGTGAAAATTAATTTTCAGTTGTTGTATCTCCTAAATAATTCAGGAGTAGTCTGATGTCTCTATTTAAGGCAACAAGAGCTGCACAAATGCTAGGATTACTGAGTTCTAGGGCAGATGGAGCACTAAGGGATTACATGGAGCCTTTGTAAAAGTTCATGCTGGAGTGACAGAAAGAAGAACAAGGTGTGGGGTGGATTTTGATGATGGTAAGACAACAGACATGAGCCATGGCTTCAGAGGGTCAGACTGAAAGTTTGGAAAAGCAAAACCCTAGGAAGAGTTGGAGTGCACAAGGAAATATTACTCAGTGAAACCATGCTAACACCATCCTTGCGGTTAGGCAGAACTTGGCCAGTCTAGTCAAACACTGACCCACTTGGCAATTACAGCAACAGTCCTGCTATGGAGGGGGTGTTGGACTAGATGACCTCCAGATTTCTGTGCTAACCCTTATTTCTCTAATCCGTGGTTGTCTACTTCTGTGAAACCTTTTCCTATGAGTTAACTCCTGCTACTGCTGCTGCTGCTGTGTTGCAATTCCAGGTAAAATACAGAAAATCAAAGGGACAGTGGAACACAGAAAAAATTACTGTCATGGGTTACAGTACAAAATG
>VWYI01014946.1:186-11703 GCA_013399455.1 Anthoscopus minutus
CAGGAAAATGAACTTACAATATCTATGTAGGAAAAAAAAATCATTCATGTTTATAAACCAACCATTCCTCCGCTTGAGGGCATTTTCCAAGAAACTGAATAATTTCTTACTATATGTGGTGTATACTGCTTTCTCAAGGAAAAGGGATTTCTTGTAGGTTGGCATATAAGCACAAGCAAACATTTAATCTTATTTTACTTATTCATATGGCAGTGTAGGCAAAGGTTTGCCTGCAGAGCATTGCAAAATATCACAGGTTTCAACTGTATTCATTTTCATAACAACTATTTAAAATATCTGTGTTCTTTAAGAGCTTTTTCAGGAACAATAAGAAGGACTCAGAAGTAGTATCTGTATTTACCATTTAAAAATTGTACCTCCTCTACTGCTCAAATAAATCATCAGTATAACATAACCACCATAAGAATATCTATGTTCATATGGAATAAAATATGATTTTATAATAATCAGTATTTTGTCACAATTAACATGATGGCATAAAACAATCTCTTCATTATTTTTGTCATATTGATTTCCTAGTAGCTTCCATATAAAGAACAGTAACCATATTTCAAAATATTATGCTGTTGTATAACTGCTTAATGTTGGAATCTGTCAAGTCAACGAGTAAACTGTTTACCTTCCTGGTTTTTAGTTATTACTGGCTGTATACATTTGCATATATTATTACATAAAATTAGTGCAGTAGTCCAAAATTTTTCTTCATGGAACACTGACAAGTTTTACATGCTAGGGATGGAATTTTCTATGGTGAATGTATATTTGTGTTGAAAACCTAGCAGTTTTTCTAGTCTTAAAATTCAAAATCTAATTCTGACCAAACTGGCATTTCAAGTGGCTGATGAAATTTAGCTTGGCATCATCTCTGTGTCAGGGATGTGTCTTTTGCTATTTCATGACAGTTAACTCCAATGTTTCTATTTTGAAAACCAGGCTTTAATAGCTGCTTCTTAGTATTTAGGAGCTGAAATTATTTCCCTGCAATTATAATTCCATTTTAAATTTCCCTGAGACAGTACTGACAATACAAATGGGCACCAGGGCAATATTTAGTTTAAGTCCCAAGTGTTTGGCTGGGAAGAACGGGAATTTGAAGGCAGCAATGCTAGTGACTTATCCTGAAAACACCACATCATGACATCTGTTATCAATACACTGGGGTTTTTAACTGTTTTATGTTTTTTAATCTGAAAAAATTTCATATCGTATCACAGTCCTTGCAGCAGAATTCTTTGGAAAAATGCAAGCAGTAATCAAGGCTTCATTATGATGTGTGGTACCAGTGAATGCAATGAGCACTCATTCTGGCAACTTTTAAATCATCAACATTGCAACTTTAGTCTCTTTAATGTAAGGCAAGTGTTAGTATGCATAACTTGGTGTAAAATGAATGAAGACTACATATGACACTTCAGTGGTACCAGGTTGACATCCACCAAGAAGCCAATTAACATTCATGACATTCTGGAGTGAAGGAACAGCAGATGAGTTTTTCTTAAGGGCTTTAGGACCCATTAAAAGTAAGATTTAAACTTAGCCTGAAGAGATTGCTTTTGTGCATTTGTTTCTTGCAAGAGAAACTTTTTAAAATTTATGCATGAAATTGATTTCTCAAAGCAGTGAATACAGTCTTTGACAGATTTGTGACACGAAAAGAACATTTCAGTGGAGACTATAATCTCCTTTGGGCAAAACCTAGGCTGAACACTTCTGGGGATGCAACTGTGGAAGAACACAACCTGCAAAACAACAAAGGAATGGCTGCTGGATCTGTGCTTCCTGAGTTTGGCTAGTTATGTGGGGGTTTTTTTAACTTTAATTTTTTACATATTATAACACTCTTCTACTGTGCAGCTGAGTGATGTGGTACAAAAGAACCTTTCTCTTTTGCTTATTTTAAATTAAATACCTGGTAATTCAATGAGGTGCCTGCCAGTTTCAGTCTTAAGAGAAACTGAATAGCTATTCTCTCTTCACCTTCTCCATATTACACCTATCTCTCTTCATACCTTTTCCAAAGAGAAGAATCCAAATACATATGTTTTTCTCTAAGTCAGTATATTTTCTCCGCTGGATGTGTTTTGCTTTTGTTTTGAATTTTTCCTAGTTCAAATTAGTTCTTTTAAAATGAACTTTAGGAGCTACTAAACTTTCACAGGGTTTATAGTTAGCAGTATATAAAGGATTTAGGGAGTGACATTTTTTTTGTCAACTTTTTTCCCAGTAAGTCTCAACATCCATCTCTTTTGACTACAAATGTATATTGATTGACATTTTAAGAGAATTATCCACGAGTTCCAAACCCCCTTCCTGAGTATCAATACATTATTCAGAGCCATAACTCTATAAATTTTGTTAAAGATTTTTTTTCTCCATATGCAGTCAATTCACAGTTGAGTTTATCTGCTGTTTTATTACTAGTTCATCTAGTGCTTTGAAATCTTCCTGCTTCACTTCATGGTCAGTCGTCTCTAGGTCTGACTATTTTAAACTTGAAGAGCAGATGTCCCAATGCGCATTTCTATGAACAATTTAATGGCTAAATTTCTTTCTCTCCTTTATTTGTTGTTCACCAGATATTAACTGATGAGGAAAACCATCTGTCTTATGCCATAGAAACATAGCCTGTTTGACCTTAAATTTAAAAAAAATAACTTTGGAAATCAAATATAGTGTACTAACTTCTTTTTGCAAATATTTTGACAAGTTATGGAAAACAGGCTCACCTAGTTGGGCTGTTAACAAGGCTTAAATTGTGGATTAAAGCTTCCTCTGTCACATAACAGAATCAAAAACCATGAGTGCTCCCTGCATATCTCCTGCAACACAGTATCTGGGTAAGAGACAAAATCTGGGTAAGGCTCAGCACTTCATGGAGACTCACTCATACTTTTCATTTATAAAGATATTAGTGGAAAATCCCACTGAAGCTTAGGTCACAATAACATGCACCTGTTTTCCTTTGCTCAGCATGAGGAAATCTATTCACAGGATTTTTGTGGTGCCCCAGCTTTCAGAGGCCATTGTTCCAATCCATGTTCCTTATCCATGCCTATCCCTTGGGAAATGTGAGTAGAATTGAATATAAACTGAGGAAGCATGAAAACCTACAGTATTCCCTCAGCATCAGAGAATTTGTCTGTAGGAAACATCTAGAATCAGGTGTTTTCAGAATTTCCAATTGAACAATTCAATAAGACCTTGGAAATAACTTTTCTAGTCCTTGTTAGCATAGGCCAGAAAACACAATGAGGGTGAGATCCAGTTCATGACCCTTAATTACTAACAGGTGTGTCAATTAGGAAAAGCGACTTCCAGAGCTGCAAGCAGTCAGATTGGTCCAAGTAAAATTTCACAGTACTATAATTTTACCTTCAGGCATAAAGCACAGAGAAATTTGAGACAGAAAAAAAAATTGATAGAAGCAGGATAAAAAAAATCTAAATAAAATATATTTATAAAAACAATCAATTGTCAAATACGGCCAGGATGATTTCTAACTTAAATGACCTGTTCTAAATGATAGAACACCTTCATTAAAAAATGAAGGTGTTCAGCAATACTTAGGTTATCTGACTTTGCAGAACCAATAGTGTAAGCTGTACTTTTTGGAATGCACCATTCCAATAATATTTTGTATTTATAATGAATATACAAATTTATTACATAAACAGAAATACAAGGAAAACAGCAGTTCTAAAAGGGGAACAGGATAATCCAATGTCCAAGTAAGAAAAGGAGGCACTTTATATTTTGTTGTGTTTTCTAATTTGTACAGTCAGTCAACTGCTCTCCTTTTTTCCCCCTGCCTCACCAGGAATATGTTGAAAATATGCAGCTGCCTGCTGGAGTTAATGAATTCCATCACAGGTGCTCTTGATTATATTGCATAATGGACATCCTTTTTTTTCCATCCTGTCCCTCTCTTTGCCTCTTTACCCTTTGTAAAAGACTAATAAGGTTATTGTAAGAGTGATTAGTTTGAAGCAGTTAAAGGTTGGAGCAAACAGATTCAGAGCAGAGGCTGAGTTTTGCAGACATATTACTGCTATTGTGTGCAATTTCTAACTTGGGATTTTCTAGCATGTCTGTATTTTGTGAATAAACTTTTGCGAGATTTTGAAGCATTTGAAAATATGACATGCTAAGTACAAAAGATAGAAATGGGAATACTGAAGGTTAAAACACTGAGATCTATTGTTAAAAATAAATCCTGGCTCTACTGATGTTATCACAAATTTCCCAGCAAGTTAACTACAGCCAAAAAATCAAAATTTGTTTTCAGTCTAGGTAGAATTTAATCTTTTGTTCAGCTTTGCAGGACTCAGAGTTGCCATTAAATGTATCTGGGATGAAAGTTATCTTCTATTGTTTGAACAAAGCAGATTCTAGTTCAGGCTCCTTTATCAGAGAACTAAAATATTAGATGTTCTCTTCAAACGATGTTCTGGTATTAAAGACCCTCTGAATTTCTGGGACATATGAACAGAAGAAAAGAAACTTTTCTCTATTTTTTAGTAAATCCATACAAGGACATCTAGAAAGATGCTTTGTGAGAGCAGAGTATAGGTGGTAAATGTCAGCACACAAACACTTTTTCTGGGATATGAAAAATCCATCAGAACTGACATTTGATTGGCATCAGATTAAAGGTAAAAAGCCAACAAATTAGAGATTGTTTTGATTTACTGTCAAGAAATGCCATTTATGAGAATGAGGATTCACAGTAGAGAGAGTCATGCAGAAGCTCCCCACTGTCAACAAATTAACAAACAAAATGCAGCATGGAACCATGATAAAAAGGTTTACTAATTCCCAGTTTAAAAAACCCAAATAAACAAATGAAGAACCAACTACAAACAAACAAATAAATTACACACAAGTTTTGAAAATCAAATAGAAAAACTGCAGTCAAGAAGATCTAAACGTACATACCCTTGTACTTTCCAGTCACAAGCCAAAAGCAAAGAAAAATTACCTTTATTGAGAAAGATGTGAAAATTCAGAAATGCTATAATATGATTTTTTCTGAAATGTTTACTTAATAAGATATCAAAAGGAAAGACTAGAACTGAAATTGTTTGAGAATTTGGTAAAGCATGACAACGCTAGCAACTCATTCTATTATGTGCTTCAACAGATCAAAAAGGTCTGTTAAAAATATAAAAAAGGAGATAAGACAGTTTAGCTAATAATTAATAATTCATAAGGACATTTTTCTAATTGCAATTTTCCGATAGCAGGAGTTCCAGACTGCAACTCTAATGAGATTAATATACACAAGAGAAACAAGGTGAATAAATTCTGTCCCCAGCTAATAGCTGAATGAATAATGCTCTCTCTTCAACCTTTCATTTTTAGGTCGTGTTATTAAACCACCTGTGCTATTTGTACAACACGGCAGAAACTCAAGAATCAACCAAGCTCAGGTTGGGGGGCATGTAGAAAAATGCCTAGGCAGTGAAAAACATGGGTGACATGGGAGCTGATTTAACTCTTGTAATGAAATTCCAGTTTATTTTTGAAAATGACCAATGCAAGAGCTGAATTAGACAAAAGACTTCATACTCTTAATATTCCAGAGGAAAGGCATACTGATTACAGTAAACTGAAAATTGAGGCAGTGGCACTGAGGCATCTTGTCTTGTTAGGTAGCCTTGTACTATTTCAGAGATACCATTATTCCAACCCATAATGTGTAATTTCTTTTGTTGCTTTGCAGCATGCCAGCAAGTAAAACACGTACTGTCTAATGAGTGCAATATGATAGTGCCCAGCCTTTCATATTTCTCTGCATATTTTCATATTTCATATTTCTCAGCACACTCTCCTACACAGCTCAAGAAAGAAAATTCTGTAGGGAAAAAATAATCTAGTTTTGCTTAATTTGTTTTTATTTATGAATAAAGGTACCAGTTTTCCCAAAGCTCTGGAAGAACAGGCACAGAGTTTAAAGAGAAGTCCTGTGCTGAGCACTGCCGAGTTCAGTTTACTTTTCCTTGTGCCTTATTTGCCATAAAAGAAGTCATAAGAAAACAACATGGTTTTTCTTTGGTAAACAACAGCTGCAGTCCCTCTAAATAACTGTTGCTCTCGACCCCTTTCTTTTATATTTTTAATAGAGACTGTCTCACCCAGCTCTTTGTTTGCTTATTTGTTACTGTTTGTTTGTTGCTGTCCATTGCAGAATCACCAGGCTTGTTGGAGGAGACCAGGGCAATGTTATTGTTGTAACTGCAATGTCCTCAAGGCTGTGCAAAAGAGGATGAAAATTATCCTTTTTCCCCACAACTCCTAATCATAGAAGACAGTTAAGCAGTTATTTTCTCACAAGCGCTCCTGATGCCCTCAACTGCAACTTTTCCAGTAATTGAGACCTGTTCAAGAACAGTGTTAAAATGCTTTATTGCACAGGAGTGGAAAAATAGAGCTATTATCTTCATTCTTCAAGTAAGAAGAGAATGAAAATATAACTTAAATACCTTAAACTCAGATACCCAGATCTGATGCTGCTGTTAGGTTATATGGATATGAGTGATTTTTACATTAATTAACTAGATCATCTGATCTCAGAGAGACTTTTTAATACATAGAATTGCAATTTGAGAGAGTTCTAGTTGTTCAGTCTATTTTCAAACTGAGACTAAGAAGAACTACTTGCCAAATTTTATGTTTATGTCCCTATCAAAAGAGATTTTAATGTTTCAAATCAAAGATAAGTACCCTAGGACTGAATGAAATGAGAATTCTGGATCCATACTGTGATCATTAAGCTTAGCCACTGGCTAATTAAAGCTGTGGATTTCCATAAATACACAGACATACCAATTTTCATGTGCAGAAATTAATGGCCACCTAACCTTATCAGGAAGAGGAGAAATCTCAGTGTCTGGAGGGAGTTCATAGTTTTATAGCAAGCCTCATATGGATAAGTTCTTTTGACTCCTTGTGAAATGCAGTGACAGATTTCTGCTTAATTTTAAAAACACGAGAGCAAACAAAGTTACTGAGCAGTAGAGACCAGTTACAATTCATCTGTATTGCCAGGCAAATGTTTATTTTGAACAAACTCTGAGGCAGGCTTTCATGGAAAGCATACTGAAAAGGGAACATATTAGGATGAATGGAGCATATGATGTCAGTAACCTTGAAACATGTACAGATCTTGCAGGACTCTCCAGGCTAGCAGTTATAAATCCGAGAAAATCAGAGTCAAATATATGTATAAAAGAAGGGAGAAAAAACAGAGCTAATATGCTCTGTGCATGTTAATACAAGTGCATATTCAGAGCAACAAAACATTAGACTAGAACCCAACAGGTATTTACATCCCCCCACATTAGATTTTCTGATTTACATTTCTGCTGGTGGAAGCGGAGAAGGTGATGAAACTTAGGAGCAGAATTCTAGAATGATAATAGGTAATCATTCTTCTGACTCGAACAATTCTCTTCCTTTTAGAAACAATTTACATGTGCTCCCCTAGCAGTAGCTCATTTCTTGCAAACAGAATATTCTTTTTCTCTTTATAGAAGGAATTGTGTCGATGCACAAAATGAGTCAACTCAGGGTATACACTAATTGAGATGTTTGGGTGGATCTCATAGCAGACTGTTGCAGAGAACCATTTATATAATTATTTTGGGAACTGAAACTATGTTCTGAAGTTGCTCTTTGCTATATAGATATTTGTAAATACCACTGCAACATCTGTGGAGAGAACCCAAAATGGTCCACTAAAATGAGTGACTAAGAAGGAGGGGCTACTTCTGTATGTCCATAACTGTAGCTGGTGTTTTTAACAGCTGTAACTGAACTTGCTTGTACTTATTGCTTGCTTTAAATACTATGCTGTACTCACTAATAAAAATGTCTTATTGAAACAACCAAAAAAGCGTGTGTAAACTTAATTTACTGGAAATATATCTTTCCTCCTGTATTTGATTTTTCCCAATAAACTTTGTAATTTTTACTGTAATTTCTGAAAATATATAATTTCATTAATTCCAATATGATATTACATGCATTAAAACTAACCTCTAATGCCTTGAATAAATTTTTTTTGTGTGTGTGTGGGAGTGTGGGAGTAAAATGAGAATAGCAGGAAGGAGAAAGAAAGAAAACATGATCTCTGAACTTTTTGTTCTGCTCACACTAATAATGCAATGCCATGAAGTTTGTAAGGTGTCATTCCATAACAGATTTCTCATAGACATGAAAGCCAGTCGACTGTGGCTGTCCCACACCAGAAGTTCTCTGTCTGCCTGGGAAGTATGAATAAGCAGTATTTCATTCACAGAGTAGCCTGCTTAAATCATTCTCTGGATTTCAGTGACTGTGAAACAGATTTCCAGATTTGAGGCTGAATAGGATTATATGAATAGTCTTATCACATCAATTTCCTCTTTTGGACAAAATCACAATGAAAGGAACTGTTAAGAAGGCATACATTATAAAGATAATGATTAAGCTACTGTAATACAAATCAACAAATGAAAGGTTGGTTTAAAATTTGGCTTTTAAAAGCTTACATTTTAATAGCATTGTAAAACTTCCATTTAAAAATTAAAAAAGAGAAAATCTGCTTTTTGTGCCAGTGGTTCTGTGCATCATTTTCTCTATAGCAATATGCCAATTAATTTCCCACTTAAGGTTTCTCTGTGGCAGCATAGCTTTTTATTTGATGCAGAGATTACCAGGCATTACCTGGCATTTCTCCATCAGACATATTCCATAAGTGATAGGGGGCCAAATTACTTTCTGACTCTCTTGTTATCATCAGTCTTTCATTTTACCTCTCAGAGAGAGAATAAACCCAAGTATGTGCAGCTGCTTCATATTAACTGGAGCTAAGAAACTTTATGATTTCCTAACTAGTCCTAATTTTGTTTCCTAAAAAAATGTTATAACTGAGATTCTTTTCTTGAGCTTCTTTTTTCAACACATTGTTATTTGCATGGTGTTTTAGCTGGGAGACAGAAAAAAAGAGTGGAGAAAGAAGTTAGTTTTTTGTTTTGAGTAGGTTTTTTGTGTTAGTTCTAAAGAGTCTGCATAATTTATTTTCTTCCCTAAGTCGATGAATCCTAATCAATATATCAGCCTTCAACAAAATTAATGTAGTTCAACAGATTGAATTTTAAGATTCTGACTGATGTCTTATTTTCCTAGACGTGATGTAGGAAGGTTTCTTGAAAAATAAAAGTCTCTAAAACTCCCATGGAATAGGAAGATGTGGCAATCTTAGTATCACTTGTTAATGAGATTTCACGGTTATGTATGAGAGAAAACCTTTGGCCTGAGGGGTTGCATGTGCTCTAGGAAAAAAATTTTGTTCTACACTTCAGTAAGGTAGGTGAGCCCTCATAATTTTAAAATAGTTAATTATAATTGTCTTCAGAATATACAACCAATGCTTAGTGCTGCCATGAGAAAAAATATAAGTAGTTGAAATATTTAATGTCAAAAGACTGTAATTATAATAAGAAAGCTTCAGAAGGGGAAGCAAGCAATTAGGGACACAAACTGATGGCTGTCAAGAATTTCTGGGGTTTGGACATCTGTTTAAAAAAATGCAAAGATAATAACTAGTTTGGGAATTTAAAAAAAATAAATTCAAAGCTATGAAAAATAATCAAACCATCACCTCCTCACTGCTTTCAGCTACAAGAGGAGTCTGAACTATCATGCCAGTAGGTAAGATTGCTGCAAAGCAACAAACCATTTAAAACCCTCACTCTCCTGCATCTCAGGCATCTGTTTCTCTATTAAGAAAGCTGGACATAGTGGCTCTTGAATGACTGAGTGAAAATCTTCTCTTTTCCCCTTCCATTTTTCTGCGCAGGTGGATGGAATAACTCCAGCTCAAATGTGTTACAGGCAGAGATAGAACAAGCTGCCAACTGGCTAGAAAGGGGAGATACATTTGCCAGGCTAATGGAAGAACCCTCCAGGTTGTTGAGAAGCATCCAAGGAATGGGCTGCACATGCTCCACAGGGAATGGGAGCAGTGCAACTCATCAACTTAATTCGTCATAGGATTTTTAAAATTATTTAATTCCTGGGTAGGAAAGAGACTTATATTGACTTCTCACTCTCCCTTAAATTTCTTTGTATTTTATAAACCCCATGCTGAGGTAGAGTGGGAGAAGTTTCCCAGATAGATATAGCAACTCCCAGATATGCTCTGGGCCCCAGCTCAAGCAATGTCAGAAGCAGAGAAGCTAAATTATCCCACATAAGTATTACTTGCCTGAATGGAAGTAATGATAATGAAAATATTTGAATTTTGAGCTGAAGTGGAAAACCAGAGATAAGTGGATTATCACAATATTTCAAGCTTTGGTATGTGGCTGCAAAAGGCATAGTAACAAGAAGATCAGAACCTAGAGAGATGCTTCAGCATTCTGAAATTTGATTTTTTGTTTTCTTTTTGTATAGTTTTTTGTTTGCATTTTTTCCTGTATTTTTTTAACAGGTAAATATTTGTTTTCCATAAATTTGTTTTCCACATTTCTGCAAGAGACAGTAACAGTCACATCAAGCTACTATTCTCTCACTTTGATATGGACATGTCAACTGAAGCACAACACTACATCTTTAGTCCACTGAACACAAAAATCTTCTGGGGGAAATCCCATGGAGAACCCCCTATGTTAAAGAAAAACTGAAGTCATCACAGAGATGCTCACTGTCCTGCATCAAATGCAATTATCAAGATGCTTTGTAAAACAGGATGAGGCTCTCATCTGTTTTTATGAGAACAGGTTGCTTTTCCCAATCCTTGGCAACTCGGGCTGCTGGCCTGCAGCAAAGTTTTTAATGTGTGTATCCAGTTAAATTGCATACATGAAACAGAGATAACACTGTTATCAAAGTTAATCTTCACATGAGAAGAATGTGCTTACTGCTGCAGACATGATGGGTTTTCTGTGACATAGCTGCTTTCTGTGACTGTGTATGATTTATCTAGAACTGTGCCAGTGTTCAATAGCTAAAAATTGTCATCTATAATGTCAGGATGGAAGAAATATCAAAGAGGCTCTGCTGCAATCTATTTGCTGCTAGCACAGCATATGTCAGTGATGTTATGTGAGCACCATGTATTAAAATTGCCATTCTGCGCATCACTCGAAGGCACGTTTCATGTCAATGACAGCAGAATCTGGAGGTTTCAAGCTGTTCTTTTCCCCCTCTTGCCTGCTGACTGCAGTGAGTGTCAGTGCACAAACAGTGCTACCACTTTCTAATCATGAATTAGAATTGCTCGATTCCGGTAAGAAGTCCCATTTTAGAAAAGTCACCCCTTCTTATTATGGATCAGCACATAGGTAGTCAGAAGAGGCTGGAGAATCCTGCTTGAAAGTGAAAATTCTAAGAAATATTACACACAAGAAATTACTTAGGAATGAAGATTAGCTGGGTAAATGTCCTGATTGAAACGATTTTGTAAAATCACAGATTTAAGAGATTGTTGGGGGTTAGGTGTCCTTTTTTTAT
>VWYI01014956.1:0-23347 GCA_013399455.1 Anthoscopus minutus
CCCAAATTTGCCCTAAACCAGGACACCAGTAAAACACGGCTTTATGAAAACCCAATAAAGCAGAACCTGTGCTTTAAGGAGCCAGCAAGAACCAGGCTCCTAGTTTTGGCCAGGGCAAATTGACCTTGGAGAAAGCCAGACCTCCCCTGTGCCCGCCCAGAGACGGGCATCAACCAATGAATACAGACGAAGACATCTTCACAAAGACGTCTTCATAAAGACTTCATCACAAAGATCCCTGCCACACCAGGAGGTGTGGCACCACCGACAGCTAATTATAATATGAAGTGCCAGAAGGCAAGAATGGGCTGGGAATTGGTGGGCAGAGAGGTATGGGATTACAGGATCAATGTGCATTTAAACCTGTAAGCTGTCTTGACCAGGTACACTTGTGCGTCTCTCCACCTGGAATAAAGCATACCACTTTACAATTTTAAGTGTAAAGTCCTTATTCCACAACACACTGAATTTCTGAAGACCTAAGGACTCTCTTCCCCTTCAGTATATTTTGTCATGAACACCTCAAAATCAAGCACAAGAAACACAAATCTCTTGTACTTGCTTTTTGTATCCTTGGATGGGATAGACACACCATGACAAAGCCATGACAAAGTAAGGATATAAGATCTGATTTGTACAAAGTCAGACATACTATCAGAGAACAGAATCACATTATCAGCATTTAAGGATACCTAAAGTAGCCCCTTGCTTCCAACATAAACTTGAATAAATCAGTACAGCTCCACTGACACACTAATTTATGCCTGTTTACTCTTTTGATCAGTTATGTCACAGAAACTTCTCACCTGTAACTCTTGCCTCTGATCCTGGTTTATCCTCACAACCATGAATATTTGATAATACACGCTGACTAGATCAACAGATACGTTCAGTAATTTATGATGAATGTTAGTCTGGTCTATACACACACACAAATTACACCTATTTAAATAAATTGGTTTCTAATTCAATTTAGTTAAATTGGAGCAGCTTCCAAGCTGCTTACAAAGCTTCAAAACAAAGCTTCAATCTTCCAAACACATAGATTGGTTAAAAAATAGCTAATATCATGTTAGCTTCATTCAGTTTAAAGAATGCCTGCACATCAGGATTGCAATGAGTTTATTAAATTGATTTAGAATCCAATTTATTTCAGGCAGTACTATTTGTGTGTAGGCCAGGCAACAGAGATAAGTGCAAACTGCAAAATCCAACACTAATTGTCAGTATTACTGGTCCCAGAAAGTAAAGAAGTAATTAGTTTGAATAAAGTTTTCATTTGTTACTGAACAACACACATGCAACAATAAAGCTAACAAACAGTATTTTCCTTACATGATAGTTTTCCCCAGGCAGCTGTTATGCCAGTAGTGATGAAATGTCATTGTTACATTCCAGTCATAGTGTGAAAACGCTAAAATGTAAATATATTTAAACACCTTGGGGATATTGTGATTATTGCTAATTTTTACTTCTACTGTAACATGGATGGAAACAAAAACCTTCACTTTCCATTTGCAACCTTTTCCACCCCTTTCTTTCATTTTAGGTTTTTGGGTGCCTGAAGAATTTAATGTTTACTTATGTCAATAGGCATGCTAAGAAATTAGACCTTTATTTTCAATATAAAACCTACAGATTGGTACATTCTGTGGTGATAAAAGATTGAGATTACTCCCCTTCCATCCTAATCATCCACAACCAGCTAAAGGCACCTGAGTAGTGGTTGAATATGTGTACAATGACTGATATTCAAAAGTTTCCAGTGCCAATTCCCAGGCAAAAGCAGAACTCAACTTTCCTGACATTAAGGCAGTCCCCTTAGTAAGAGTGACCTGAGTTTGAAAAGAGGGAAAACACTTTTTAATCTGGAGGATATCAGAAAATAGCCAGATTAGAAAGCCCTCTTCTCTTCTCTTCTCTTCTCTTCTCTTCTCTTCTCTTCTCTTCTCTTCTCTTCTCTTCGCTTCTCTTCTCTTCTCTTCTCTTCTCTTCTCTTCTCACCACTAGGATGTAATCATTATATCATCTATGAGTAAGAAGACATTTCTGTGAAACACTGCTCCACTGCCTCCAGGCCTTCAAATAATTTCTTACTAGGAAGTTGGAAGCAACTGCAGAAAAACTAATTTTGTACCTCTTTCTCCATAATATACAGGAAGCCACTGAAGTATAAATGTCACTTGAATAGCCTAGATGGGTCTTCTTCATGGAAAGATTGGACTATGGCTCTGCATCCTGGGGGGGGAGGTAGACAGGAGTTGTGAGCACACACAGTGTCTATGGGTTCAGAGAGAGAAGCAAGTCTTGTTCCTTGCTCAGGGTTCTCACCTTTCTTGCAGGAAAATTTTTTGACTGCCATATTCAGAAAATGCAAGGCCTTGTCAACAAGCTCTAGGACAGTTTTAAAGATGAACAGCTCTTCCCATTTGTCACAACATTCTCTCTCTGCTTTCCACAAGCCTCTCTTCTTCCTCCTCTCAGGCACTGTATCTTTCCCAAGATTCCTTCCAGTGCAAGACAGGTCCCAAGGCTGCTCCCTCTGTCCCCCACACCTCTCAGCTCTAATACCAGGAGCTGCAGAGTTTGTGGCTGCCGTATGTCTCGATTGCTTAACATACCCAGCTGTTTTGCTGCTGTTCAAGGATCTGATAAATTACTTAAAGTTTATAAAGCATCTTGAGGATAAATGGAACTCTAATATCAATCATAAGTACCATGGTTATTTACTTCTCTGGCTTTCCTTTCTTTGTACTAATAGACAGAAACTGGTGGCCACCTGAATTTTGATCTGTGATCAAAAAAGTGGATTTGGCCTGCGGAATCCAGCAGAATGGGACACACATACTCAGTGTACTGTCACACTGAGGAGGCTCACATTTAATTTCTGTCATCATTATCATGTCAACATTATTTCCAGATAGGCATAATATTTCAGTGCTGTGAATTTAACAACAAAATGCTGGTGGTTTTGCAACTATTGTTTTCATACTTGACAGAGGACAAGAATTAATTCCATGCTCTTGAGGGGCTGGTCAAGGAGGACACAGGTCCCCACCAGCAAACAAAAGCAAGTCTTGGTCCAAACAGCCTTCAGAACAACTCAAACAATCTGAAAGACTTGGAGATGAGTCAGGGAGGTACAACACAGATATACTGTCACCAAGAACAAGAAGACACAAAATTATGTGAAAAACAAAGGAAGAACTTCAAGAGAACTTAGAGAAACTCTCACCTCTCTATGAACACTTTGTTCTAGGAAGAGCACCTGAAGGAATTAAAAAGATTCCTACCCAAAAACGCAGTGTCCTCATCAGAAAAAGACAAAGTCGTTTATTTATGCTGGTTAATTCTTGTTCCCTTGAAGACCAGCCTGCAATCCATCTGTGAAACACCAAAGCCACAGAAACTTCTCCACAATTACCATGATGACTTTAACTTACTTGGGAATTACACTAAGTTTACATTTCTTTTCACAGCATCCACAGCAGTACACAGAATATGTAATTCACTTTGACTAAGAAATACCATTTTCTCTAAATTTCAGTCTTACTCCAAGGCTTTCCAAACATAGGATTACAAAGATATTACTCCTTGCAAAATAAACACTTGCTTTGAGGCTATAAATGAGAATTTCCTTAAACCAACTCAGTTTTGTGTTTCCCAAGTAGTCTGGCAAAGTTTCCTAATAGCTACTGAATGAGTGGGAAAATGTCAACTTGCAATTAAAAAAAAGAAAACAATAACAAGTGGATCCTAAATATACAGGAGACTGCAACACAAATGCCAATATAAGCAATAAGTGAACGAACTACTGTTTTCACATTTCAAGGTACTGCCTGCTACAGTTTTTCTGCAAGTGCAAGATTAGCAGGTAGGGCTGCTCTTGCTGAGTTCAATTATAAGGAGAACCTGGTGGATACACAAATAAGTTTGGTATTACTGCACATGCAATGACACACTCAGCTGGCTTAAAGCCCAAAGCCTTACCCATTCAAGCCATAAATCACTCCCCTGGCACCATACTTATACCCAGGGTTGTGAAAATACACACAGACAGTCTTTGACTACCTCTAAGATGTTTCACAATTTAATTTTAGCAAGAGTTTCAGTCTGTAGTATTCCAGAATAAGCTGGAAAGCCATATTCCAAATGTATCTTTTAAACAGTTAAAACTCCTGCTGTGGGAGAGATGACATTTTGCACTATTAAACACATTTGTCTTTTAAGAAGTTCCAAGCAACACAGATGAAATTCAGAGCTCTATCTGCATGAGAGCAGGAGGATGCAGGTTTTTAGGGGACTTTTCTATTTGATTATGAGAACAGTGAAGTTTCTAAATGACAAGTGAGTATGGATTTGTTGTGTAGAATTGCATATGTCCTTGGTAACTGGGAGCAGAATTCCATCTGCCAGAATGTGTTTGCTGAATTTCTTTGCAGGCTGCCATTTTGCAAGCAAGGACATACACAGCCCCCTCAGTGACCCCTCCCTAAAACCACTTGTAGAACCTTCCAGCTGCTCCTTTCTCTGACTCATCCTCTAGTTATCCTTAAAGAGAGAGTGGAACGAAGGAGAAAATCCTTGTACATACCTACACCTGTATATGTATGCATGTGCAGCCATGAGGAAGATGAGGGGGTCAAGAAGGCATCCCCTTAACAAAGCAGCCTGGCCTTGTTCTGGTAAAGAAATGCCCAGGGAGCAAATTCCCACCTGCCACTGGGGCTCTGCTGCAGCAGCAACACAACCAGCAGACTGCCTTTTCCCCCATATGCTTCCCCTTCCTCTTCACTTCATTCCTTCTAGAGCTGTCCAGCTTGAGAATTCATTCTCTGGGTTGTAGAAGGATAAAATGAAGAAGGAGAGTAAAAGACAAAACAATTTAATTGAACAACATTACAAGAATGTATTGGTACAAAATTCCACTCTTAATTATATTAATATTAAAGGACACAGTGATGATACTATAAGAAAAATTCTTTCTGAACAGTTCAATAAATGAGCATGGCTTTCTTTTTCACATTTCAGAGTAGTCTTTATTAACTTTTTAAACATTTTAATTGTTTCTAATGTTTCATCTAAGAGGAATCTCAGAGTGGAGAAAAACTGTTGGGCTGGATTTTGAGTAATTCTCAATGGAAATTCTCATTAGAGATCTGACCATACGATTAAAAGAACTGCAAGGGAAAAAAGTAGAATTAATTAGTCACATTATTTTTTCTCCAGCATATTTTAAAAATTATGAAGTGGAGGATTAAGGAGATGGAGGCTTATCCTGCAACCTGTTCACAGTAACTGGTTGCAGTAATGACTCCAGAAATGCAGACAGGGAGAGCGGGGTCAGACCCCTAAGCATAAGATAGGCATATGCATGTGGAGGCACAGATCAAGCCTCTTGCTGTTGTATCCTGATCACTCATTCGCCATTGAAGTCAAAGGGAACAACTGAGGCATTTTATGGGATTGAAAATGATCAGAGTTTTATGGCATGTGGACTTGCCTTAGCAGCTGGTAGCCCTCCTAAGAGCACAGGGCACCATCTCCCACCCTGAACACACTAGCGTCATTCCTACACAATGCTAGTGATTTGAATCATGTGTCCTATCATCTTACTTCAGAGCAGCAGAGCTGAGAAGCCAATCCTGAATATTTAATCCATAAACAACTGTATTTAAAGTATTTCTTTATTTGCATTTCTATCCTGAGGCATCATTTAGCATGAGAACTATTCAGTACACACAATTTTAGAGATTCATGCTCCTGACATTTCACCATTCCAGTAACTACCTTTCAAACCATCACTAAGATTTTGATCTGAGCCTCACAACTCTGTTGTGCTATCTGCTCACTCCTAGCTCACAGGTATGGAAACACCTACTATCCTTAAAAATCCTCAGTTTTGAGATCTCCAACTGTCATTTCATTATCACTACTATTACACAGATAGAATACAACTACATGGCAAAAAAACAAAAAACAAAAAAATCTGAAACAAACAATGAACCCAACACAAAAAAGTTTGGAACAGTCATCCCCATCAAACAAAATACCATGTGTGAAGATAATAAAAGAAAGATTAATCTACGTCATCATTTTAGAATGTCTGATTCCAGCTATCTACTATCAAGGAAAGAAGACTGACAACAACCACAATCAAGTATTGTAATTATCTATTTCTCCTTCTTCTCTCTGGTGAACCTGTTTTATATTTTCTTTCTTGACACTAGCAGTTTTATTCTCGATTTTGAAGAAACACATATTTGTCGTCTAAGATCAGATCTGGCTAATTATCAAAATGCAGAAATTGCTATAGAATTAAAAAAAAATCTATTCCCTCCGAGAAACAGAAAAACAAGACTTCAGATTATATTAATCAGTGTAATTCCACTCACTCATAAAGAATTGCATAATTTACACCAGATCAGGATGTGGTTCACAATTTTAAAATAGAATCCTGGTTTATTTAATAACTTATTGCAGAGCTCCAAGATTACAAAGCTATTCTACCCTTATTTTTTTCTATTCACAGATAAGATTTCCTTTAAACAGCTCCAACTGCTACAGTTAAAATCTTAAAACCTGCTTAGGTCTAAAGTTACTACTTCCTGCCAGGAATGTCTGAAAGGAGTGGGAATATTCATCTTCTTGAATAGGTCTCCTGGGAATATATCAGTGTTTTTCCTGAATAGTATGCTTGTTGTGGAATTTGATAATCTTTGTCATTTTCAGCATTTCACACAAAGCATCATTTGTAAGTATATCATTATACTGCAGCTTTAAATTGTTTGGAAAGGACCAAGAGACAGCTATACCTTTATCCCAAACACAAATGGCTTTCTCTTCATTCTTGATCATCAATAAAGGTAGGATTTGTAAAAGAGCTGTTTAAATGAAGACTGTTGGCAATTTGTTGGATATGTACCCTCAGCTGGCTATCAAAAGCTGGCTATAGGTTCTGCTTCTCTTCTCAGTGATTGTTTTGTATATTTAGTCATATGCTGTCTGGTCTTGGCTGCTACTCAGAAGCATAGAACTGATTATGTTGGAAAAGACCTCTAAGATCATTGAGTCCAACTGTTTACCAAACAATGCCATGTTCACCACTAAACCATGTCCCCAAGTACCACATCCACAGTCATATGTACCTACTGGGATGGTGGCCCCACCACTGTCCTGGTTAGCCTGTTCAATGCTTGACAAGCCTTTAGATTAAGAAATTTCTCCTAATATCCAATCTAAGCCTCCTCTGGCATTTCTTCTTGTCCTGTCCTTGTTCCCTGGGAGCAGAGCGCAACCCCCACCTGGCTGCACCTTCCTCTCAGGGCATTGTAGAGAACTAGAAGGTACCCCCAAGTCTTCTTTTCTCCAGGCTGAGCCCCCTCAGATGTTCCTCACATATTTTGCTCTCTAGACCCTTCCCCAGGACCCTTTCTCTGGACATGCTCCAGCTTCTCAGTGTCCATCTTGTAATGAGAGGCCCAGAACTGGACATGGGATTCAAGGTGTGGCCTCACCAATGCCCTGGTCCTTTATCCACAACATGGCTGGGACATCCCAGGTGCTACTGGCCTTTTGCCCAGCTGGGCATACCTGGGCTCATGTCCAGCTGCTGCCACCAGTACCTCCAGGCCCTTTCCCAGATTTGCACCTGCTCATCCTCCAGCTTGGAGCTGCAGGGGGTTGGTGTGACCTAAGGTCAGGACCTGACACTTGGCTTTGTTGAACCTCAGACCACTGGCCTCAGCCCATCCATCCAGCCTGTCCAGATCCCTCTGCAGAGTCTTCCTGTCCTCCAGCATTGTACCATTCCAGAGTTCCTCTCAAACACACAGCTGTCCATCCTACTGGAAAAAAAAACCTCGCCTACTACAAAGTCATACTTCTAAAAAGTCACAAGACAGAAAAGGGTCTAAAGTTCAAAGATGTCATGGTCAGCAGGGATTGTTTATTTTCACATTCTACCATCTGAGCAAACATCAGCCCCACTAAAGAATTCCTGTATCTGCTAAACAAGTTCAGATTGGGCTTCAGCTCTAATTCCCAAGCAATTGGCTCAAATTCACTTTTCTCTGGCTGCACCAGCAACCCACAGCTGCTCTGGAAATCATACCTCTGAAATGTGTTTTCAACTTGAAAACAACAAGTTTTTATCTGCTGAAGCCCCAAAGTGTTTAGGTCTCCTCATGGTAGGTGGGACAAAAAGATATGGGGAGCACTGTCAAGCAAAGTGATTTTTAGGAAGATGTTCAGACGCTAAGGCAATGTTCAGAGTTGTAAACATCTTATCCTGCAGTCAGAGCTGAAAGAGAGAGACTTTGCTCACTGAAGAGCGGGACCCAGAGTTTTGGCTTATTTGGCTATTGATGCACTCTGAACTGAGATTCTCTCATCCTTCCAGCAATTCTCCTCCTTCTCACCTGTGGCCATTTGAAATCAGTACAACCAAGGATTGAAGATGTTTGCCATCATCTTCCATATATTTCACTGCAATCCATGTATTTCAGACTAATGACAAAACGCAGCAGTCTTAATTTATGAAAATTAAGACAGTAAATGTATTTCACTGTGTTCTAATTGTATGGTAAGTTCATGTTTTTAGCGGGTTTTTTCCATATTCACTTTAATTTCCTTTTAGCTGATCAAAGTTATTAATTTATCAGCTGTCTTGAAACATAAGGCAGCCACAATGAATTTCACTTAATGCAATTAAAACTCCTGAATGTTTTCTGGAAGGAATATTTCTCAAACAGAAATCTTCCCTCTGGGAATTGCTGAACAATTTGGAGCAATGTAATCCAGCGAAGACCAGTCTTACTGATGGGTAATTTTGTTTGTTGATACTTTTCCCATATAGAAGCTCTTTTCTGGGCAAGACAAAATTGAACTTGTTCCCCAAAGTCCTCAGACTGTTGTTTTCTTCTCAATTTGTACTCAAATTCTTAAGGATTTCAAAGGCATTTCAAATAAATAAGAAAAAGTGAAGTTCAGCACATGCAAGAGGCCAGTATTCAACCTGATTCCCTATATCAGTCCACTTCCAGCCCTCAAATTCTATCTTAAATTGAAACTGAGTAGTGGATTTGAGGCCTGTACTAAAGACATACAAAACAAATATCATTAGGTTGACTTAAATGAGGGACTCTTATCAAATGAAACTTTAAAAAATCATGAGCACTTATCCAGACAAAGCCACTGATTTTTGAGATACTCATCAGTACAGCAGAACACTGTAATATCATATCTACCAACAGAGTTCAGACTATGCCACAAACAGCGGGTTTGGGCCTCAGCTGTATAATAATAAACATCAGGATTAAGTTGTGAAGTACAGAAGGGAAAGAAGATAAGACAAAAGATAAAGATGCTCTAGTCATGCACTAGGTACATTTGTTTTGTCTCTGGCTTCACTATCATGAGTCATCAGGTATCAAATGAGCTTCAGTTGCAATTGTCAGAGTACAACTCTTTAGCTGACCTGTGGCTTCCAGCACACTCATAGACCACAGCAACCAGAAGGCCTAACCCTGCTTTCATTAAAATGGGGATAATTTTTTATCCAAGATCACTAATGGACCAATAGAAATAAACCTCTTGTACCAATGTGCAGAAATCTATACTTTCAAAGCTTTTCAATTTGCTGCTCCAAATCAGGGCCTGAACAGTCCTTACCCACACTGCAAACAGAGATTTGACAGGGACCCACTTTGTCTTGTCAGCCAGTAGCTGAATTGCTTTAGCAGTAGATCTTTTCATTCCCAGGCATCACTAAGTCTCAGAATAGCTGCTTTTGAAATTGCTTTACGTTCTTTCATAGGTATTACCTGTTCTAGACAAAGAAGGCATATTCTAGATTATCAGAGGTATGATTAGCCTATTATTTTTGTAGCCACTCAATGTTCTAGCTGTCATTTTCTCTGCAGAAGCTGGATTATCATGTTGAAAAAAACCCTAAATTGTGGCATTGTAATCAAACTCTAAAATACAACATGCAGAAGATTCACTTAGACCTGCTAAATATGGGGTAGGGAGACCGTCTGATCTGTCTTTTCAGAGTTGCATGAATTAATTATTTACCTGTTACACTTGTGTACTTTTTGTCTTTCTATTTTATTCCCGCAGTTGTCACTAAGTTCCATTTAAATTGGAGCTGTCAATTCAAATGCCTACCTTTGCAAACATAATTAATTTAGTTAGCAAATTCTCTAACAGGCCTTTTATCTACTGGCCTTTTCAAACTTTTTTTCTCTCTAGGCTTATTAAACATTTGCCAGGAGCAACTTTACAGAAAGCACATCACATGGGTGACAGTTATTTGAAGACCTCAGATTCATATTCCTTATTTCATAACCCACCTGAGTGAGCAAAGTGTTGGGGGTTAGGTGTCCCTTCTTTTGTTCCTTCTTAGCTATTGGAATTTTTCCCCATTAGCTGAGGGGAAACCTGATGGCTAGTACTTCTTGGGTGCTTAAGAAAGACAAAGAATCGGCTGGGCCCAGTGGGGAAGGGGGAGGCAGGGAAAAGGGAGGGCAGGGGCAGTTGGAAAGGAGCGGGGTTTTTCTTCAGCTGGACAGCAGGACACACTCACGGAGCTGTTTCTACTGGGGGGAAGAAGATTTCGCCATCACTCAGGCGGACATGCAGTTTTGTGGGCCTCGCACCCCCTGTCCTGCCGGACGTGCTGCAGCCCCAGCTGCCACCATGGAGCTGCTGATCCATCTCATCCACCAGCCCGNTTTCAAAATATAGTAATTCAGAGGGAAGCGGGGGGTTTACATTCTTCTTTTCATTTCCAGGGAGGTTCCTGCCTTCCTGAGCAGATACCCGTCTTCCAAACCTAGACACAAAGCCAGGGAAAGCAGAAGTACAGATTTCATTTGGCACCTTTGCTCATAGACTGGGATGGGCTTCTCACATTGGACATTTCAGTGCACTCAATGGAACATGCAAAACTTTACAGCAAAGTGCCTCCTTGATGAACATATTAGTTTAATTGACACAAGGAGATAATGTTCAATATGTCACTGTTTTAACTAGCAGCATGTAACAGAATCATATAATCACAGAACTATATGTGTTGGGAAATACCTCCAAGTCCAGCCTGTAACCGATCCCCACCTTGTCCAGACCAGATCAGAGCACTGAGTACCAGGTCCAGGAATTCCTTGGACACCTCTAGGGATGGGTACTCTACCACCTCCCTGGGCAGCCCCTGCCAGTGCCAAACAAGCCTTTTCATGAAGAAATACCTCCTTATGTCCAACCTGAATCTCCCCTGGCACAGCTTGAGGCCATTTCTTCTCATCCTGCCCCTTGTTCCCTGTGAGCCTGACCCCCACCTGGCTGGAACCACCTGACAGGGAGCTGTGGACAGCCAGAAGATCCCCCTTTACTCCAGGCTGAGCCCCACTGAGCTCCCTCAGCTGCTTCTGGTGCTCAAGACACTTCCAATCCCTTCTCTGGACACTCTCCAGTTCCTGAACACAAGATTTGCAGTGTGGCTTCACCAGTCCCCAGCACAGGTGAACAATCACTGCTTGCCACTTTCTCCACCACCTAAAGTGTAAATTTCAATCTAAAAAGGATGTGGAGGGCCTGAATTTGAGGTCCTTAACATGGTCTAAACCAGGCACAATTCTGCTGAAGTTGCTGCCAGGATGGTACATGAAGGACTATCCCTAGAGTATAGAGCCACAGTTACAAAACACTTCCCAAAGCCATCCTGAAGGCCCGATTTGGTGCCACTGGAAAGAGAAAAATTGGAAGCTCAGAAGCAGACATGACCTCTGGAGAAATGTGCCAACACAGCACCAGACCTGCCTGGCCTGAGCCTTATTGTGAAACAGCTTTGGGTCTCTGCAAGGTTGAACTCCCTGTCTGGGAGACACCATGTGCAGGACACCATGAGCACAAGATCAAGATAGATGTTTTGATTGCAGCAACCTACTTGTGCTCAGTCTAGAAGGTCCAGCCACTTGAGGATATGTTGGTGCCAGTGGGCACCTTGCTGTCTGCTACCAGCAAACTGTACCAATCAGCCTTCTATGCTGCAGTGGGACCAGAGGAACCTCCTTGTCTCTAACAGAGGTTGGGATGGCAGGTGAGAGCAGCTACAGTCAGACTGAAAACCCCAACAAGGAATTGTTTTCATGTCTCTCACCCAGAGATGATCCTACCCTCAAAAGAGGAAAGTAGAGAATTATTCATATCAGATCACTTTGTTGGATATACAACTGAAGATGAAAGATCAGTCTGCAACTATTCCTTTGCGAAAAACAGAACTAAAGGTAAGAGCTGGGGCTACTGGCAACCAAGTTTAACTCAATGCTGACTCCAATGAATATCAGTGTCACTGTCCACTCAAAATCCATCTGCCTTTTACTTTCACTGTCACTTCTTATAGACTGATAGCAAAAATACCACAGACCTAATGGCTTAGCCTTAAAACCCTCTGCAGTGTGTATAGCAATGCAGACTGCCTGTAATTACGTTCAAGGCCAGATCATAGGTTGTTTAGCACAGGGACCTCACTTACTGTATTCAATTCATCCAAATCTTTTCTGTGTAGCTGAAGACTGGACTGCTACAGAAGTGTGCAAAGAGACATCAGGAGTTGACCACTGAGAACTGAAAATCTTACTTGCAGGAGAAAACAAATACTGCAGCCAGGTTCAAAACCCAGAGGTATAAAATGCTTATGTTTCCCTTTAAACAGTTCTTTCTGTGCTTGCCTGTACATGACAGATGCTTTTACAATTTAACCATCTTAAAGCAGACTTCATCATATGAAAGATGATGGCATTCACCTACAGAGAGCTGCTAGTTTGGATGCAGTGGTGAGAGACAATCTATCTCATGAAGAAATGTGAATGCAAGGGAGAAGAATGTCAGCACTTTTGTCAGAACCTTTGTCTGTTCCACACTCCAGAAATATTCATTCAGGTAGAAGGATGGTAAGATTTTTAAAAATAAGTTCAATTTTAAAAAAAGAATTAAAAAAAATTCTATCTGGTCTCTGGGCTTTAAACATGGCGTAGACCAAGTGCCTGCTCTTTGTAAAGAAAGTCCTTTGCTGTCCCTTAGAAATCCAACAATTCTAAAAGAGCAAAAGCTGGGTAATGATTGTGAACATGACTTGTTTGGATGCTAAATAGTCCTGAGCACCTAAAATGCCACTGATTTCACTGGAAGATGAAAGGCTTAGAACTCCATGAGAATTACACTTTTTCCTTTTAATCAAGAGACCACTTCCCAAGAAACAACAAAGATTTCTGCTAAGGAGGTGAGGATTTCAATGGGGTTAACAAAGTAGGAAGTGAAAAGAAAGAAGACACTGTGTCTATATCTGAGCTGCCAAACATGCTATCCCAGAGAAAACCAACAGGGCCTTTTACTTTCTAAGATAAGCTTGAGAAGACAATATGGTTAATGGGAGCTCCACCTGACCTCTGGGCACAGCCTGTGGCAGAGCATGGGCTCCTGAAAAAGCAGGGATTCTCTTGGCTAGCTTGTACAAATATTTCTGCTGGAAAGAGTTGGGTTGGATGCCATGTAGACAGACTACTGAGAAAAACCAAATCCTGCCATGTTACCAGGGAGGCAAGCCAGAAACAGCAGCTGTTCCCAACAGCTTTGTTATAAATTTATGACGTAGAAGTCCTGACATGGAAACCCGAGATGAAGTCAACTCCCTTATTCTGTCAAGTTGATATTTTTCTCATTATTCAACATTTAACAAGGATGACAACATTTAACAGTCACTCATCTTCTGTGCCATTATACCTTCTGCGTGATTGCTTCAAATTAAATCTAACAGTCAATGAAATAGTCAATATTTAATTTACTCATTGCAGGTTGTGGCTTAGATCCAGTTATGATAGAAATATCGGTATTTATCAGTTTTTATGACCCTTCAGAAGATATGGGGCTCCTTCATTAGGCAAAATGTCCATGCGTCTTTAAATCATATGTCACTCTCATAGTGTGGATTTTGAGCACCAGGGGCCAGTTCCTTTTCCCTGCTTTCCTGGGTGCTTGCTATCAGTGAAGAAGCACAAGAGGACTATCTGAATTTCCAGAGAACCAGTAAGGTAATTGAGACACCTCTATTCTTCCAGGAGCACACACTGCCCAGCTAGTGGTACAGAACATTTGGATTTGGGAGAACCTGATATACCAGTGACAGTCCAGGGCAATGAGGGTTAATTCCTACTCCTTTGACCTCACTGGCTTACTTACATAAAAGGCATTACAAAGGTAGAGGAGCCAATGTGAAACATTTTGGTGACATTAATTTCTGCCTTTTTTACCACACAAGAGTTCAGCAACTGAACACAAATAATTTTTGCCCTATTTCTAGAGGAGAAAACAAGCAGTAATGCTATTGCTCCCTCAGGCTACAATCTTCTGCTTGTTGTTATCACTGTTTGATTTGAACAAAAATACGCACTTCAACTCCCTGATGAGAAAGACTTTACATTGAAACCTCTTCTTCCTGAAAAATGGTGTTCTCCATATACCAGCAGTTACTGATATATAGGAGACCTCATTACTGTCCTGCCATGGATAGCTCAGCTTTTACTTAAAGGTCAGAATTTAGAAAGAAAAGGCACCACTAGGCTGAGTATTCAACTATCTCTCATCTCCTCTCATGCTGAGAAGGAAATGGCGGCCAAGTCTGCCTTAATCACCACACAGCTCAAAGGAATATTTCCTTGTATTGTCACTAGCATTGAAGTGATTCCTTGGGAGGTGAATGAGAAAGAATTTGCAGGAGAGTGGGAGGCAAGCGAGCACCCACTGACAGTGGGAACAGAGCATCAGAAGGTGAGCACAAAGACTTTGGCCTTTCTTGCCATGAAAAGCTACAGAAGCTCATCTGTGGTTTGGGACCAAGGCAACTTTGTAGAGGTGTGCCTCTGGATGGCTTCTTCCACTCCTTAGTTTGCTGGGAATTTCTGCCTGCAGAAAAATGCAGTAGAGCTGCTCCTCCACTGCCCTTCCTAGGGTTCCTCCTGTGCTCTGCACATGCCTCCCTCCTCGCTCCCCACTGACTGCAGCTACAGCTTCCATACACAGATATGAGAACACAAAAAAGTGCCTCCTCTGCCCTTTTGCACAGCCAGAAACAGCTCAGCTCCAAGACAACAATACAACACGTGCAATTACACAGTGGGTACAGAAAGTTTTATGAAATTCACTTCTGTTTCCCATAAGTGGTTTGGTGAAAAATCTTCTTTCAGATTAATTTGGGTAACAATCTGCTTTGTTAATAATTTAATTTGCATATACTTGTTTAGAAATCTATGTGTCATATATGTCATTGCAGAGCACAGTTATCATACTTTGCTATCTCTTAATGTGTAAAGATATGGTTGAAAAACTGGCATGCTTAACAAAAATATCTCTCAAATATTGTCTCCATTTTCCATCACAATTCCTTCAATCCATTGGTCTAGTCATAGGCATTTGTGCCAAAAAAAACCCTTTTCTAGTGTTCACTTAAAAATTTTTCTCTTCAAAGTTTTGAACCAGACCAAAAGTATTTCTAATCTTTATTAAATTGACAAAGTGGAATAACAAGCTTGATACTACAAAGATTTTATGCTTCACAACACCAGAGAATTCTAATTGTTTTTATGGTGCATTGAATTTCCAGGTCTAAAGTCAAAGTGGGTGGAGTGGGGGGGAGGGGAAGGAGGCAGTACTACAGAATAAGGGAGAAAGCTATTATTCTCAAAAAGCTGGTCAATTAATGAGTAATTTCATATTTGTAGCTATTTAAAAATAAGATTATGCCCATAGCTGAAGAGCCTTCTTTCTGCCAAGAGATATATTTTTATTTACCTGCACTTTGAATGTGAGTCCCTATAAATCCTGGGTTTGCTGTTAACATTTATGCATGTGTTAATGATCCCATGTAGAGAGCCCAGCTCTAACAATGGAGAACCAGAGTGGATCTTTGCCCCAAGCACTGTGGATACTCCTCAGCATAAGTGTTGGAAGAGAACCAAATCTCAGCCTCCGCTTTGCTGCTGACCTATGGCAGCAGTAAATCACAATGCACCAGCCTTGCTCCCTGAGCACCTCGGGTGACCCAGAAAAGTCCCACTCCTCCATTCATCTGATCATGGCCATGGGAAGAGGCAGGAGGAGGTGCACTACACCTGCATGGCTGGATAGAAGTCCTACTCCAGGGATCTTTAGGTCAAGTGATGATTTAGCAAGGGTTTGCTCGGTATTTCTCATGTGTGCATTTCCAACCTGACCTGGAGCTGGCCCATGGGCTGTCTGCATGTTGACAATCACTGTACTTCTGTCACCTCAAACTTCTCCAAGATGCACCTATGCTTTCCACATGGTTGGAAAATCCCACGGCAAGTCCATAAATGTTGAACAGAAGTGTAGGAGATGTGAAAAGAGTTGGACAAAAGAGTGCTTTGAGGATGGCAAACTGTTAAGTGTCAGCTAGCTTTTCCTAGCAATAGACAAGAAGAAAAGTCCCACTGTGAGGAGAGCACAGGTCTCCAAGCAGGAACAGTGTGCCTTTGGCTGGGAAAAGCATGAGGGCTGGGAAAGCAACAGCAGTAACCCCCTGACCCAGTAAGAGGTCCCATGTCCTGCATGGGTCAATCTCACTCAGGCTTTACTTCATCTGCCTTCAACTCCCTTCTCCTGCTCTGTCCCACTCTGCCACCCACTTGCATCATCACAACAACATGGGGCTCATCAGAAGAGGCCAAAGAGTACAAGAAATGACTCCTCAGCATCTGCCAGGGCTCCTCAGCCTGCAAATCTACAGGCTAAGCCTTCAGAAACTCACTAAGGGTCTAAGACACATTTTTAAAATGGTTTCAAGAGTGGACACTGAGCTGCTTAGGAAATCCAATTATTCAGTGTGAGCTTTGAATATTGAGTGCTTTGGAAAATCCGGCTGTAAATTCACAGTCCATTCCTTTTGTTTCATTAATTGGCTGTGGAGTTTAATTTCTTCATCTCACGGTCTCCCCTCAAGTGTAATAGTATAATGAAGGCAGCAGATTCAGGTTTGTGTTTCTGAGCACAACTCAGTATGCTACCTGTGGTGATTCCCACTTAGAAATATATACTGAGTTATGCCTGGCCTTCAATATAAATATGCCTCCAAAATTATTTCAAGTCCAAGTAGGCAAATGATTACTTGAATTTTTAAAAAAGGCATTGTTAAGGACTAGTACAGAGACATTAAAGAAAGACCACCTCTGGCTCAGGAAGTCCCTGAGCCACAAATTGTGGAAGGTTGAGTCGAGCTTCCCTGTTTCCCTGCCCTGCTGTAATGCCTTTCCCCTGTACCTGTTATGGCCCATTCCACTCTCAGATTCTTATAAATAGTACTGTGTTTAAGAAGTTAGCCCCAGTATGAAGTGAGGATTGAAAAATTTCATCCTCAATACCGTCTCAAGTTACCATCACCAGAATAAAAACTGCCAACTTGGCAGGGACATGATGAACTCTGACGAAGTTCCCACCTAACTAGCACCAGAAAGAATATCTAACCTTGATTTTCCAATATTTCCTAGCGTTTCCAGAATTTTCCAGAATCACTGCTGATATCACAAAGAATACTCTGGAAATTACATCTTAAAAGGAGTTTATTTCTCCAAACATCACAGGCACAAATAGCAAGCTGGATGTAGTAAATTGCTATGGCTGTGACTGCAATTTGAAAATAAAAAGCTTCAGTTGATGTCTACTCACTAACTTACTTCCACTTCAGGGAAGCCTTCAAAAAAGACAACATAGATGATTCTAAATTCTTTCAGGGATTTTAGAAAATTTTCTTTCCCTTCAAAAGAGTGTTACCCCTTACACTGCTTTCAAAGGAATCATCACATAGGCTGTGAAGGCAGAAGCTGGTATGAAGATAGAGATCAAATTTTGAAAGGTGCTTATCCTCTCTTTTATTTTATTGAGAGTTAAAAGTCTAAAAACCTCAGATAACAGTCTTGCAGTTGCTTATATAAAAAGCAACACTGGCAGTTCCAAATATTCAGAAATGCAAGACCAAGCACCTTCCCACACACACAGGAATAGAAACAAGCTTGAGAACTAAAAGATGTGAGCAAAATACTTAGAGGAGGGCTTCTGTAAAGGATTTGAGATTTTACCATCAAATAAGGTACATTTTTTTGTTTGCTAACAAAATTCACCACTGTAAGATCTGTGATAAAACCATGACACCTTCCAACAATAAAAGCCTCAGAGTCCCAGCATTTAAAATAAGGGCTTTGGTCTGGATACAACACTTAGGTTAAATCACAAGCAGCAAAATATTTGTTTCATCTCATTCTAAACCCTGTTTCTCAACAGAGAATCATAGAATCATCAAGGTTTCAAGGGACCTTTAAGACTATCCAGTCCCTCAATCCAGTGCCCAGTGATCAATGCATCCCACTGCAACCCAAAAAGCACTAAATCATATCACCCAAAACACAGTGGGACAACTTGGAATATCTTCTCAAGGAACTCTTGGAATTGTGATAGTGAGATGTCTGAGTTCACATCAGCCCAGGACAGAACACTTGCTGCACATGCAGCCATGTCCAAAGTAAATGTGACTTTTCCACTAATTCACAACAACCAATGAAAACAAAATTAAAAAGCAAAATTAAAAAAACAAAAACCAAAAAACAGAAGATCTTGTTGATGTCTGTAAACAATAGTAGGAAAAAACATGTGGCAAATATCTGAAAATGAAAAGCAGTGCTTTGGGTGTGCACAACAAGAACCCCAGCAGCACCACTGCCCAGTTACTCCAGCAGCTGATCTTGAGATCATGCTGCCCCTTTGTAGCTGGGCAGCTCTGCCACTGAATGAGAGGGAAGAGGGGAGGGGAGAGGTTGCAAGTGGAGTCATGGGGGAGACATCCCCAAGACAAAAACAACCCAAAATTTCTCAAAATGAATTTGGGGTGAGCAATGAACCATGGCAGAATTTGTTCTGTTCCTAGTCCTGCCAAAAACTCAGATTAGAGATGTTCACTTCTGGAACAGACCCAGAAAGCCCAGAGAGAAGCAAAAGCTGATTCTACACTCACCAACACCAACCCCCTCCTCAAGCCCTTATATCTCATCAGAATCCCCAGTAATTCTGCAACTCATGCCAAAAGAAAACAGGATAGTAATTCCACATGAATGTCTCCAAAAGTAAACAAATATATTCAGTAGAAAGAATGACTAAACTCAATATGATTAACCAACACACAAAATTCTAATGATCAAGTAGCTTGGATCAATATTTACCAGCACCTGCTGTTGAGTTTATCAGAATACAGAACGCTGTGCATGGAGGAGATAGTCTGTTATCACACTGCAGCTTGTCTTTCACACCACATGCACCACTTACTACACAACTGAAGCACAGCTTTGCAATTTTATTCAGCTGGTCTACCACAAAAATTCAATTTTAAAACTGCATTGTAACTTGTGGATATGGATCCCTTGTCACTTCATACAAGCACCATTTCTTCACATTTAAGGTAAAATTTTAGTAGGTGCTTTCCTTTTCTTTCCACCCCCAAGACCCTTCTCTCTCCTGTGTTATTTCAGTCTGACTAAAGTTTTCCTATCTGCTTCTCCGTACTTTCGTCATCCTTCCAGCATCCTAAGATGGGTTGTACATTTTTAGAACCTGTACAGTCACTGGAGAGGCACATCCTTGGTTAATATGAAGGAAAGCAGGGAAGAATAGCTTCAGATACCATGGAAAGGGTTTAAAGACATTTTGTTGCTTTCCCTGGTTCTCCATTATTCATAGATACAGCATGACCACTAAATAGGAACTTCAAAAACTGGTTTTCTAAGGTCCTCAGTTCCAGACAGATAATTCCATACCATCAGAAGGTGAGACATGAGCCTCCTTGAGCATCAAGTATCCTCTCGATGAGGAGGTGTTCATACCTTGTGGCTTCCCACACCATTTTGTTACCTCTGCTCCCCTATCACCTACTCATCTATCCAGTCCTTTTATATAAGAACTAAAGCTCAGCTCATTGCTAAGGCCATTGTCAAAACTCTGCCAGTCTTTCCCTACAGACTGTCTCTTTTTCCAAATCTGAAAGTTCTATCTCAGCTGATTTAAAACCAGACTTCTCAGAGCTGAAAACATGGGAAGCATTATTGATCCTGTGATATTTCCAAATATCAACTTAGTGTTTTGAAAAATGCACTTCATCAAAGTTCTGGTTCATACATACACTCAGCAAGGCAGAGGCTGTGCCTTTTTCAACTTCCAACTGGGACACTGGTCTGAAGGCTGTTGGAACTTGCACCACAGCCTGAAAGCCAGGGAGAAGCAGAGTGTCAAAGTGACCTACATTTTTATCACAATTTCTTAGCTTGACAGAAATTCAGCCAGTTTTTAGTGAGCATCTCAAAATCCTCTGACTTCATTCTGTGCTCTCAGAGACCCATAGTGCTGAGTGGAGAATAACAAATAAGCAAGATGCTCTTATAAGGGATGTCCTAGCAGGTAGGTTGCACAGGCTGGAGAGTTCGTGTGAAGGGCAAGACTTGATGCCAGATGGGACTTAGTCCCTATTAGGATGCTGTTGGAATTTTCACAGGATGTGTATAAAACTAAAAGTAATGGAGTAACACAGGCATTTCTTTGTAATGACATTTGCAAAATAAATACTGTTAACTGAAAGCTGCATGGTTATGAGGAAGACCTCACTCATAATAATACACTAAGATAACAACACCAATAAGAAATCAATTTTAAGTCAATAATATTCACTCTTCCTACCATTTGCTTCTATTACACTCAGTTCAAGCACCAACAAATCAATTTCCAGTTACTGACTTGCTGTCATAATGCTGCTAGCTGCTAGACACTGGAACACAGCATTTATGCCATGTGAAGACATGTTAGTGACATTTCAGTTCCAAAATATCATGATAAAAGGAAAAGGGTAAACAAAGTCTTGACTCTAAACACTCAATCACTTTGAAATAATTTGAGTAATACTTGCTTATGTCTCACTCATGTCCATTATTGAGGACTTATACAGCTCAAAAAGGAATTCTGAGACTGCTGACCCAAATTTTCTCCCCTAACATCTGGTTTGCATGGGTAAAATCACCATTGTCAACAGGGCCATTCCTAATTTAATAAAACTGAAGCCAGAACAATGCATTCTGTTATGGTCCTATGAAAACTGTGCTTAAGCATTGAAGAGGTCACATATGATATGAGGTAAACAGCAAAAAAAAGCTAAAGCCAACTCCTAATTGTTAAAGGTCATGAAATCATGTCAGTATGTATTTATAATTGCTGATGCCACTGAAGAGCTCCTGAAGATCTGCACTGACCTTTGACAGGTGACTTTGAGGTCTTGGAAGTCCAGAAGTTATTCAGTTATTACAGTTATTCACTAGAGGGCAGCTGGACTTTCATTTGCTCAAGCATCACAGGGAACACACTAATAGCTTTACCACATTTCTAACAGACAAGTCACAATGTCCAAGTTGCTGATGTGACTACCTGAGTGCCATAACCAAGACATCTAGTGAGTAGAGTAGCATACCTCAGTTCTGAGAGGCAGAAAATGCAGAAAACACTAATTACTGTGACACACTGTTCTAGGGAACCCTTTCCTTCTGCTATCTTTGATCTCTTAGAAATATAAATTAGTGCTTCCGGCACTTGAAATTCTTCTTTAAAAATGCCAATAAACAGAATTATGCAGTCAAACTCTTTGTTGAAGATTGGGAGAATACCTTTTCCAAGAATCAGATAATGACCACAGTGAAAAACATACAAGGCTGCAGGAAGAATTCAGGAGTCCTGGTTTGAAACTCACAGCAAAGTTCTCATCCCTCAAACCTCATGGTTGTATTTCCTTGACATTTAAGAGGTTACTTTCATATGGGATGACTAAGGGAAAATAATATTCTGTGGAACAGAATTTGTAAAGTCAAGGTTATTGATCCCAAAACAGTCTCTAGCAAATCAAATGGGCTTCTAAGTAATCCTCAGCTCCTGGAATACTACACCTCACAATGCTTGCAAGATTCCTTACAGTTTATAAAAACTCCTGCAGCAGCTGACCATCAGTATAAAGTATCAAGGTCTCTGGTATATCTGCTCAAGTCTGTCTACTACCAATCTGCTTGGAATAAACTGCATACACAATAGTGGTAATTATTAGTGACACATGTACATAGTTGCCTTACTCTATGCAATTTACCAAGTGTCTTGTGTTGAAAAAGAAATATTCTCTTTCTTGAACTTCATTTGCTCATTTAATTATCACCAGTAGGTGAGATTAAGTGTTTTCTTAAAAGGCAAGAAAATAAGAAACTGTAGTACTTTTAAAAAGAAACTATCAGCTCTAAAATACACTATTTGAGCATAAATATTCCTTTTTGCAAAGTACTGCTTTGATCTCTTTGCTGCAGCTAATTGATACATTTTGTCATGTCTGAGCAGGAGGATGGGGAGGAGAAGCAATTAAAAACAAAAGACAAACAGCCTGAAATTCTAACAAAGACCTCAGAAAACCACATCCTGTTTTCTTCTTCCACATCCTGTACTTATTCTTTCCACACTGATCCTGAAAACAAAACCTCAGTTTTCAAGGCAAAGGACACCTAGGGAGACTTTGGAGGCAAACTATTTATCTTCTTGAAGTCCCCTTTCACAGCATTAAAATAATGTGTAATATTTTAAGCCATAAGAACCCCCTCCAAATCTATTCCATTATGAAAACCAACCATTGGTATGTTCCACTAATCTTTATGAATGTACAAAAAGGCTGAGTCTTGATACAAAGTTTGCTGAGATTTTCCCCATGTAAAAATTGCAGGGCTAGAGCCCCGGTTATTAATGAAAATGCAGTTTGGACCTTAAGGACATACAGGTTTGGGCTCCTGGAGGGAACATGCCCCAGTAATCAGACTAAAGAACTGCCAGGGCAGATAGATTGCACTGCTAGTGAATCTATTCAGCCATTCTACCCTAGCCTGTCTCTCCACTGAGACAATTCAGGAAAGGAAAACTCAGTTTTAATAGTCCTAATGCCCTGGGCAGTTAAGAGGATGCATAAAAATGTTGCTCTTTAAAAAAAAAGATAGAGATTCTTTTAATTTGGCTACTAATTAAAGGAAGGAGAGTATTAGATGGGAATGAAGCAAGCCTGAGGGGATGTGATTGGGAAGTTGGTGTCTTCCATGCACCAAGTCAGTGGATGGACCATGACCACTGGGATGCTGCGGCACTGGCCTGATTTACTCTAGCTTCTGCTTCAAGTGGTCGTCCAAGCAAGTTCAGGCATGGTACGTCATTATAATTTCATCAGTTAAATGCA
>VWYI01014968.1:1166-12594 GCA_013399455.1 Anthoscopus minutus
ATGTTGTAAAAGATAGTAATTGCACTGACTTGTCAGGTAGTTTAGGGAATAAGATTTCTCCTTTCTTGTTCATGGGTCTACTTAGAAGATTTATCCCTGATTTTATAAAATCTCTTACACCTCTTTAGAGGCAAAATTTATGTCAAGTTACCATTCTGCGTATATTTGTATTTACATGTTTTAAGTGTATATCTATATGTATCTTTTATGTTCTTGTTCATGTTCTGGGTAATTGGAATCTGTTCAGTTGGAAAATGTTCTCTGTGAGACATACTTTCTAGAAAATATTTCTTAAAAAATCTGTTAGCAGTACTGTTAAACTACTTGTATATTTCCCTTTCAGATTTGTTGGTCGAATAAATGTTTACCATGATAGGAATGAGCCTATTGCAAGGTGGGGAATTCCAGAGTTTCTACACATTCAAATATTTCACAGTTGAATAAGTATCAATAATGAGAACTACCTTTAGTTCACCAACATTGTGCTGCTTTGTTTTAGTGATAAAATATTTTTCTCCTAGATGATTCCACACTGCTATTTCATAATTGATATTTCAACTTCTAATCATATTCTCTTTCTTAATATTTTAACGTCTTTATTCAACTTCAGTTTTATCTGAAATGCATTTAGTTTGTAAGTTATGTTGATAGGATTTTGACAGCACTTGTACAATACTGCCCCATTAGTGTGAGATCTTGGTAGTGCACTAAACAATATAAATAGTATCACTTTGCATTTCATTTTTCTTAGACTTTGAAGGCTTTGAATGTGTCAAGTATTTTTTTAAATTTTACTAAGTGTGTTTGTGCTTCTGTCTAATATGTCCACAGTGCTGTGTGTTTAAGAAGGGCAACATCTGACTTGCTGTCCTTGATTTTGTCTGATTCTTGCCACAAAGAGGCAGAGCAGTAGGAGGGAAAAGCTGCTTGCTGGGGTGATATCCTAGATCCCAGCATGTGGGGAGTTACTCAGTGCTGGCTAAGTGCCTTCCTAACCTCAGTGTATCTGTAGATACATTATTTTCTGGCACAGTCTGCTGTGGAAACTGTCAGTTGATCTGGAATGGTTCCACTAGTTTCTTGCAGCTAATTTCAGGTTTTATATCAGAATTGTGGCCCTGTTTGTCTGGAATTTCTTGATTTTTTTTTGGGAGCTTCATACAAGTGCACTTTGAATAACATTTGAAAACACTGAATCTACTTCTTGTTGATTTGTTTTTTGTTTTTGTTTTTTTATTGCTATATAGATAGCATGCAGTCTGTCTGTAAAGTAGTCCTTGGTTTTGAACTCATATGTTGATTAGTGTACATATCATGTTCCAAAATATTATTTAAACATCATTGAAGTCTTGACAATAATTCCTGTACTCTTCAATTAATTACTTTACATATATTTATCAGCATTTAAAAAAAGGTCTATGGCAAGTATCAAAAATATCTTGTATGCCATTTATACAGAAAATAAAATGGAGGAGTGTATTGTCCATAAGTAGTTCTAGCGCACAGGACACTGTAGTTTATGTAAGCCTAAAAAATAATAAAACTAATATTTTTTAAAATATTTTGCAATTAGGATGTTGAGTCTTCATGTGGATACCTACATATGTTGGATTTAGGTGCATTGCTTTAAGACTTCAATTGTGAAATTGTGAGCTTAATTTTACACATCTATTTATTTATTTTTAATTTTCACTTTAAAATTTTAAATATGCCTTGTTATTTGTTAAAATAAAAGATTTTTTAGTTAAACTAATTATAGCTGGTTTTGTGACTTCCACTAAGGACTGATGTTTTTCTCTAAATGTTTACATTTTGTGATACCTTTTGCAGGCCATTGGGATCTGAAAATCTGCTTCTTAGAGGAGCAACTTTAAAGAACACAGAAAAAATCTTTGGTAAATATTTCTATTTACTCTTTTAATGGACCCTGAAGTAATAAGCAAACACCAAACAAGGTTACAAGCCTATAGTTACTACTGGGTTTATGATTTCTATTGCGTCACTTGTTCTACAACTTTTTAATGAAGTTTAATGTTGTTACATAGAAACAGTTTACCAATAGGAAACTGTGACTGGAATGGGATGTAAAGGCTGCTTAAAATTTCTAAGTACAAGATAATAAAGCCATTTCTAATTTTGGGTTATCATCCAAATCTGTGGTTTCTTTTTTCAGACTAAAGAATTAAAGAAATGACAGAGTATAATAATCTAATGAATTGTTCTCTTTTGAAGTTTAATGCACTGTGCAATCTTTAATAAAACAAGTTGTCTAATTTCAGGTGTTGCTATCTACACTGGCATGGAAACTAAGATGGCATTAAATTATCAATCAAAATCACAGAAGCGATCTGCTGTAGAGAAGTAAAATTTCTAAGACTTATTTTGGGGTTTGAAAGTGACTTATGTAATGATGATGTGTCTTTCTGTTGTTATTGAGGTATAACCCATGACTTTTACTTCATGCCCATCATTAATGAAAATATAATCTTAAATGCAAAATGTTCTTGCTCTTTTTTTAGATCTGCCTAGAGTTAAAACATTACAGCTACGTAGCAAAATGTTCTTTTTTGGTTTTAAGTTTAAAAATGTTTACACAAGTGATCCTATAATGATTCAGCAAAGTGGCATAAAAAGGTCTACAGATACAAGCCCAGTTATTCTCTTATGAGTCTATCTGTGCTGTTATTTTCACTAATATACTAGCTTTGATAATTTGTCATACACATTTTGAAAATAATTACAAAAATGGAAAAGAATGTCAATAATGTTTTTCTTCATGGGGAAAGCACTTTGGAAGAGTTGTTTAACATCTGAGTATTGTGTGACTTGCAGCAAGTATTAGACTGATGTACGAGTATAACATTTTGTAATAAACTCTGTAGATTATATGCTAATGGAATTCTTATTTTGTCTTTTTTTTTTTTAGATCAATGAATGTATTTCTTGTTGTATACCTCTGTATTCTCATCACTAAAGCACTAATAAATACTGTTCTGAAGTACGCCTGGCAGAGTGAACCATTTCGTGATGAGCCATGGTATAATCAGAAAACAGAGCCTGAAAAGAAAAGAAATTTGGTATGGAAATAAATAATACCAAGAAAGTTTCCCTAAACCCTTAATTTATAGTGATTCTACTGAAAAGAATATACAGCCTGCAGTCATGCTTTTTTGCTGAAAGTGGTGATAGTGTGACCATATTCTACACCTGTATATCTGTAAAGAAAAACGCAAATGTAAAAGAAAAAACTACTGCATGCCAGTTGTCATGTTAAAAATCATGAAGGTCTACATCTTATGCTGAACTGTGAGCTATGAAGGGCTTTGCTTACTGTTCAAAAGTTATTTGAAAAAAACAGATTGTAAATAAATATAATAATCTTGCCGTCTTTAATGATACTTGAAAAATCAATATTTTCATCTTGTTTCTTTGGCAGTTTCTTCAAGCTTTTACAGACTTCCTTGCATTCATGGTTCTTTTCAACTACATTATTCCTGTATCCATGTATGTCACTGTGGAAATGCAGAAATTTCTTGGTTCTTATTTCATTGCATGGGATGAGGAAATGTTTGATGAGGATACAGGCGAAGGACCACTGGTGAACACTTCTGACCTCAATGAAGAGTTGGGACAGGTAAATTTCATTGAATGATAATTTTTTTCAACTGTTTCTACTGTAGGTTTTTATTTTAAAACTGTTACTTCAATGATTTTTTGTTTTGTTTTATTTTGGGGTTTTTTTGTAGCTACATGTGCATTTTCTTTAGTGCTGATAAATTTTAAAAATAGATCTGAGAAATTTTTATTTTCAGAATCAAAAATTCTGATTTCTCAACCAGTCAGTGAAATTCAATTAGTATTCCTGTAGTATTAAGGGATAAACACTTCCTCTCCATCAATTATAAAGGGAAATTACATAAGCATCTAGCTTCCTTAGACTAAAAATTAGATGAAAACAAAAAGCCCTTTTTGTCTTGACTAGACTAACACTGTCTCCAGACACAAGCTGCATCCATTGAAATGATCAATTATCAGTCTAATTTTCGAAAATAGACTCTGTTCTGTGTTAAGAAAATCATCACCTTGGGACAGATACAGATAATATTGAGAAAACATTTAATATTTCAGTTAAAAATGTTTTGATAGGTTTTTCAAACAAGTAAATAAGATGCTGTATGTCTTTCTTTCTCTAGTCAACCTGGTTATAAAGGTTTTAAGGATGCATACCCATTTGGATTAAGGGTGGTACAAGGTACTTTATTATGGCAGACAAGTTGACATTCTCTCCAGTAAGATCCTCAACGAGGCTCTGCTGAATTACGGCATGGATGAGCAGACAGTGAGGTGGATTGAAAAGGGGATGGAGAGCTGGGCTCAGAGGATGGTGGTCAGCAGTGCACAGTGGGAGGCCAGTATCTAGCAGTGTACCCTGGGAGTCAATACTGGCTCCCATCCTGATCATTAATGATTTGGATGACTGGGGGCCGTCCAGCTGGAAAGCAGCTTTGCAGAAAAGGACCTGCGAGTCCTGATGGAAATCAAGTTCAACATGAGCCAGCAGTGTGTCCTTAGGGCAGAGAGAGCCAGTGGTATCATGGGCTGCATTAGGCAAAGTGTTGGCAACAGGTCGAGGGAGGTGATCCTACCCCTTTCCCAGCCTCAGCTGCAGTGCTGTGTGTGCTTCTGGGCTCCCCAGTACAGACCCATGGGCGTACAGGAGGGATCCTAGTGAAGGGCCATAAAGACAGCCGCGGGACTGGACTCTGCATGGCTCATGCAAAGACAGGTAGAGGGAGCTGGGACTGTCCAGCCAGAAGGAAAGAAGGTTCAGTGAAGATCTTACTGCTGTATACAAACACCTGAATGGGAGGGTACTAAGAGGATAGAGCCAGGATTTTCTCAGCGGTGCCCAGGGACAGAACCAGAGGCAGTGGGCACAACCTGAACATGAGGAAACACTGTGACAAAGCAACACACTGAATGGCTAAAAGACCTTTGATTGTGACAGCATTTTGTAACTTTTATGATGGAACTGAGTGTAGGGGTTGAGATGAAAAAAAATCCATATAAATCCTATCCACTGTGAAAAAAGTTTAATTGTGGGTTTTTTGTCCACAGATAAAAAGCCACCAGAAAATTTAGCATTTGCCTTTTCAGATTAGTGAATATTATAAAAGTCAGTCTCAGTGGAAAGTGTGCATAATTAATGATGTTTTTGAAGACTGAGCGAAAATTTATTTGGTTTTCAGTTTGTTCAGTGCTCTGCATAAATGGTGAAGTTTGATAAACAATCTGATTAAATAATAGCCTTCTTTTCAGTGTTTAATTCCTTCACCTTACTTTATTCTTTTAGTTTATCAAATATGACATGCAGCATGTATATAATACCTACATCCAGGATCCAAAATTGAGCCAATCTAGCCCTCTAGTTGATAGTTCAGATTTTGATTTTATTTTTCATGTTGTTAGACCTGAGCACTAGGGCTCATTGTGAAAGGTAATGAAAAATTCAATATTGAGACAAAACGAATGTTTCTAGAGCAATTACAGTGCCCATGCATATAACTGTATGTCTCCACAATCCTCATATAAACTAATGTAGTAGTGTAGTGGGGAATTCTGATACTACCCTAAAGACTGTTCTGACAGTAACTGATCTAAATCCAGGCATGTGCATTAAATAGTAATGCCTGGAAAATGAAACTTGTATGCATTTTGTTTCTATAAATACCTGTCTTGCAGCAAGAAAGACATTAAAAACTAAAAAAGACCTAGAGAGAAAAGTAGAAATAGGTTAAGCATATAATTTACATGCATTATGAGGCAAAAGATAGCATTGTTTGATATTCTTGTAGGATAAAATCTTTCAGGGCCTATATTTCTATGAAGATAACTGCCAAAATAAATTGTTGTCTTCCTTTTCTGAAAGAGCATAAGGATTTTCAAAGGAAGGTGTAACACAGTAATAAACTCCGTTTTGTTCAGTGACATTGGAAAATCTCTGTTCATATTCCTGCTGTTTTTATTTTGTGCTCATTTGCAGATTGAGTATGTCTTCACAGATAAAACAGGAACATTAACTGAGAACAATATGGAATTCGTAGAATGTTGCATTGAAGGGCATGTTTATGTACCACATGTTATCTGCAATGGACAAATCCTCCATGATTGTACAGGAATTGATATGATTGATTCATCTCCAGGAAGTAGTGGAAAGGTATGGTAACTCTCTCTATGTTCTTGGCTTTTTATAATGAAACATCAAAATTGAATTGTACCAATGGAGTATTAGAAATTCAACACTCTTGAATTTTACTAATCAAAGTAGATAACTGCATAGGCATTTTCATTTCTTAGTTAAGAGTAAGATTTAAAGGCTTAATGGGAAGTTTCTCATTTTAATGCAGTTGTAAAGCTGAGTTAAAATCCAACTATAGAACTTCCTCTGTTTGATCACTACAGACATAGATAACTGGTTTCCTTTTAACCTTAGCTACAACAGGGAAAACAAGACAAGAAAATCCTTAAAGGGGAAAATGGAAGCTTAGTGCAAGTGCTTAGTTAGTCATCACTGAGTTAAAATGTGGCCAGAGAATGATTTATGATCAAATTAAATTACTTTAAAATGTGACTTAATTTAGCCACATCTGAAGCGTGCTACCTACAGCATGTATGTGTTGTGGCTATTTGGTGTGTAAAGCAAAATTAGTTGAAATTTCAGGAGGCTTCACATGTGAACAGGATGTATATGGGCAGGATAATCACAGCCAAAGTACAAGGTATTTTTTTTTTTGCAACAGTATAGTGTCATATCATTCACACTCACTTCATATCATACTCTTCACTGTGACAAAAAGGTCTCTCAAAATATGTTGGTGTAGTTCAGCAGCCTTATGTCTCTCACCCGTGGCCCTCAGAACGTGGTCCCAAGGTATATGAGTTTTTATCTTGGAATCACAATGGCACAGACAGTTTGTATTTAACAGCACAGAAGAATAGCTTTTAGACACAAAGATAAAGATGCAACATAGACAGGTATCCATGAAATAGAAATCTCTTTCTGGTACCAGGAGAGACAAAAAAAATGAAACCATCTGAAATTTTATAGGAAATATTTGGCTGGAGCTGCCTAAGTATGTGCACTTCAGTAGTTTATTTAGTTCTGGGGGGTGTTAAAGCTGCTCAAGAGATTGAAATCTGTAAGCCCTGCTAAGACTTGTGTTCCAGGTACAGCATCCTTCTGTGTGAGCTCTGGACTTCTAAATTATACCTTGACTAGTGTTTAATTAATACGAGTTGTTAAAGTTTAAGCAAAAGAAAAGAAAAAACAACTTCAGCCACATCTAAGGCATGCAGAGGAGGTAGAAGATGTACACTGGGGATTTTTTGATCATTAGGTTGACGCATATGGCAATCCCAGCAACCTGACTTGTATGGCAATCCTAAGGGTACAAACAGCTGAGACACAATTGTGTGCTTACCACAGGGAAAGACCTTGCTTCCTCTCAAGGAACCTGCCTTTGTCTGATTAATAATCAGCAGTAATCATTGATACCAATCACCTCCCAAAAGAAGAGTTGCCAAGTGATAAGACATAATGACAGCCATTCCTTTTATTTTTCAGGAGAGAGAGGAACTATTTTTCCGAGCTCTTTGTCTTTGCCACACTGTTCAGGTGAAGGATGATGACAGCGTAGATGGTTTGAAGAGAAGCCAGGTATCGAGAAAATCTTGTATATATATATCATCATCACCTGATGAAGTTGCTTTAGTTGAAGGAATACAGAGGTATGTGTGTACTTAGGTATTATATTTTTTTGAATCACAGATTTAATCACTGAAGCTCAAAATTGTTTCCAGAACAAAAATCATAATGACAAACATCAAGTAATCTACAGCTGATTGTTTCTTGACATGAATTCATGAATATACATAGCCTAAAATCAACTATAAACTGTTTGGGGTTCTGGTGTTGGTTTGTTGTAAGCTCAGTCTTAAATCCTTATGACTTGCTTAAACCGGGTAATTATATAATTGTTGCATTCATTCTCTCATTCTATGTTTCATTTTACAGACTTGGTTACACCTATTTAAGGCTGAAAGACAATTATATGGAGATCTTAAATCGGGAAAATAACATAGAAAAGTGAGTGGTTTAAAAATATAACAAGATAGGCTGATGACTAGTTTTTGTTGATGTGTTTAATAAACCATTGTTTCCTTACACATGAATTTGTAAGTCAGGAAAGCCAAGAACCTTGCATTTTAGAAAAATAAAGGAAATTTAGTAATTTTAGTTACTCTCACCTTTTTGACATTATATGCAGTATAAATGGCAATGAAGGTGTGGTGTGGGATTCATGACCTAATCTAATAGTTCCTGATGGTTTTATATATGGTAAATAATATATTCTTAATAGAAAAAGCTGTGTACCCTATTTGTTGTTCACTAATAATCCATGGAATTTACAGGAGGGTAATATCTGTAGAATAAATTTTGTGGACCATAATATGAGTCAAATATTCAATAACACTGAAATAGTACAGCTGATCTGTGGTGTGTACATACCCTTGAAAATTTACCTTACACTTCTCTAGATGTCTGCTGGTTAAGTCTGTTGTATATCCAGATTTTCCTGCTTGGGAAGATCTCTGCTAACTACACAGGGATTCGTGAGCACAAATATGGGAACCCAGCTGTTACTTTACCCTCTTTTAGGATAATATGGAGAATTTTTATCAAAGGTTACTTGAGACTTCTTTGGCTCGGCTCATAAAAACTGGAGTCAGTATCATTTGGTGACTCAGAAAAAAGAATAGAATCATTGAGAATTTTCTCTGAAATGCATCGCAGTTTGTAGATGTGAGCCTGATGTAGCTTTGCACAGGTCTGAGTTCTGGGGTGTTAAAAGGACTTAGGACTGAAGGATCTAATTAAACAAGGAGATCTGGACAGAGACAAATCCTGAAAATGTTGGGATTAATGACTGGATTGTTTATGTCTGCGCTGAAAAAAGGCTCTCTTAAATTAATGGAAATAGATTAAGAGGGTAAATTATGACAGTATACAAACTGATGAAACCAAAACAGTGCAACAGGAGCTTGTGTTCATTTTTCCTCTTAGAAAGGAAAAGAATATGTGATAAAATCAAGTCATAAAAATAATGACAAGTATAAAACCAGTAAAAAGAATTTTTATCACTTGAATAAATTATCAGCACTTGAGCAAGATTATGGAATTAGGTCAGCACTTTTGGAAGATTACGAATAGTAAAAATTAGAAAAAGATAAAACAAAACCTTGTATATAAGTATGCCTTTCAGGATCTAAGGCTGTGTCTACGTATTATACATAGAAACTTAGTTTATAATCGGTACAGTGCTCTGCTGCAAGGTTTTCAAGTCTTGTACTTAAATAAATTAGATTGACTATACATCCAACGATAGTTAGGGACATCACAAGTTCTGTTTCAAGTAATTAGGAGCTAAGGGCTTTCCTTATTTATTATTTGCAACCTGTTGTTTTATTCCGTGCTAGTTCCATATTCCATAGTACTCAACATAATCTTCCACGTTAGAAGTAATGTTTCATTTATATGCTTGAAGTCATAATAACCAGTTCAGGGATCAGGAAAAAATAAAGAGTTGTATAAAAAATAGTTCTGTTTCTGTTTCAGATTTGAATTATTGGAAGTTTTCAGTTTTGATTCTGTGAGACGGCGAATGAGTGTAATCGTTAAATCTTCAACAGGTAGGGCTGTCGCATTCTGTTAGATTTTTTTGTTTCACTTGAATTTGTTTCAGATTTATCAGAGTTAAACACAGACTGTGTGCCTTTCTTTATAAAATAAGGGACCGGGTACTAGCATGACTACAAATGTTATAAAAAAGTTGGAAAAAAACATTTTTAAGACTTAATAATTTGGATGTTTTTTGAAGAAAGTGTGTGTTTGGTAATTTTGAATTCCATATGCTGTCTCTTTTAGGTGATATATTTCTGTTTTGTAAGGGAGCAGATTCCTCCATATTTCCTAGGGTTAAAGAAGGTAAAATTGACCAAGTACGATCCCGAGTAGAACGCAATGCAGTGGTAAGATTCCATTTTATTGAACTGTACACGTGATATCAGTGTCAACAAGAAATGAAGTGTTCTGACCTCCTGCTTCATCTGCTAAGAGATTTGTCTTTACAAATAACCAAGGTTATTCTATGCTAAGGTTCACTCAGGCTTTGTGGGTGGCAGTCTGTGTAACTCCCTTATTTGCATCTATCTTCCATCTCATCTTCCAAATGTCAGTTGTCGTGCAGTATGAATGCCTTAGATATGCACAACTGTATGTTAAACCACAGTTTTAACATACAGTTGTTAAATCAGTTAGCTCATTAGTATGGCATTTTCACAATTGTGGTTTGAATTAACTTTTGAATAGAAGAAAAGTGAAAAACTATAAATCTCCATTAAAACTGTTGCTAGTTTCAGTCTCCAGCCTTAACAGCTGTGATTTTCTGCCTTTGATGGCTCTACAAGCCCGGGCAAGACAGTGCAGTGATCATCTATATATTATATTTTTGCTTGCTAAAAATCAGCTATGACCTGTCTGATCACCTTTAAAAGAAATTCAGAACTTGGTTTTATCTAAACATAGTATTTGGAATTGTAAAGTACTGAATTTTGTTGTGTCCAAAAATACGCAGAACTCATTGCAATGCAGGACAACTGCCCGTCTTACACAGCATATAATTTGCTGACTTCAGTACTCAAACTGAAAACCAAGTATTATTACAGATATGTGGAAGAAAGACCCCTACACTGTCACCTGGTTTTGTTTTGAAGCAAAAAACTTAAATGGTTTACTAAGCTTCATTTTATGGGACAGCTGTCTGACAATTACAAGTAAAAGAGGATAATTGAAAAGTATTTACGTATCATATCCATTCAGTGTCTGTCAAGAAAGAAATCCAGACCAGCCCCTATTTTTTCATCTTGCATGACTGGAAATAGGAAATAAGAAAATAACCAGGCACTTGCTTTTATCAATAAGAGGCAGGGAGGTGTTTTAATAATTCTCCTTCTTGGTGTAGTAATTACCTAAACAAATACCTTCTAGATTGAAAGAAGCTGATATGCCTGTTAAATGGTGTTGTGAGAAACAATATATAACTCAGGTGGCAAAACTTTACTGTGGTATAATAGCTTTTCCTCACCTTACACTATCTATATACTCCCTTTTTTATTCATCACACAGTCTAGAAGTTTGATGCAGTCTGAAACACTCACAGCTAAATTCTGGTTTTCACTTGACTGAAATAGTGCAGTTGGATTTTCACTTTCAGTTCTCTTTGTGATGTTTGGTCTCTGTGGATCTCCTGCAACACAGCATCAAAATCACTCTGCAGAGCTACTATTTATATTACTATTATTTATTCTG
>VWYI01014973.1:0-13278 GCA_013399455.1 Anthoscopus minutus
GTGATAATATGTATAATATATATTCTAATATAGTATATATAATAATTAATATTTATTATTATAAATAATAATAAAAATGTAGATAATTTCTGCTGGGAAAGAAAATATATACAAAAAAGAAATCTGTAATTATGTAAAATATAATATGCAATATTTTTTGTGACAGCAGGTTCCATGATAAGTAGGAAACAAATTGGAGAGAAGCAAAGGAGCCAAGATAAAAACTATCAAATTATTCAGATGTGTGGTACAGCGATTTTCATCCTGAATATGGACTTAACCATATTAGAAAATAAGGCTTTGTCGATATCAGTGACCCTGAATTTAAAGCTTCATGGATTATTTTTATCTATAATCATCTCAGAATACAGCACAGGTAAAAATAATTTTTAAAAATGTGAATGCAAAAAGAAAGTTCCCCTTCAAACTTCACATTGTGGCAGTTCCAGCCAAAAGCAGCACTACTTTCTGTGACTGAATTCTGCAGAGCCTTTACTACTCCCTTTCCCAAGGATGTTCAAAATTATAACTTGTTCACTTATTCTCCTACCTGAACAAAGAAAGAAACAGGATTTTCTTAAGACATCAATTTTTACCTCTTTAGTGATGATTTATAAGATTGCAGTTTCCCTTCTATTCTGTTAAACAGACATCTGTATTCTCATTGCAGTTGGCCTCTGAATGCACCGTGGGAAGCAGAGAAGTTTGATACCATCACTGCAGGGTAACCTCTTGTTACAGAAGCAATGACTGCTCAAGCAGCAGGAGACTCTGCAAGAAACTTCTTAATTCCAATCATTAAAAAGATGACTTCTTCATCAAAATGATCCCGCAGTCCCTGATCTAGTTCTTGAAAATGAAAATATTAAAGGAACAGCGCTTAGTCAAAGGTGGATTTTGTTAGAGCTGATGCAGTAAGCAGGGCCTTATTTTTCTCGGATTTCTCCAAGAAATGAACCTGCAATTCTTTGTAAATTGACCATACTGTTCTTACCTCCAAACTATTATTTAAAGCCACATTAGACTTACTATATCTGCGCTCCCTACTCCATTCCTACCAGCAAATAGTAGGGAATAACCTTGGAGTGATGTCATTAAAGGTATTGCGTCTCAAAATATGTTTGGAAGTTATGGTGGGAACGCAAACATCAAAAGCAACATTTTCAGAAAGTTTTGCTTATCTAGTATATTTTTAAAACTAATATTTTAAGTTAAGAGGTGTCAGGTTTCTCTTAAATGTTCTTCCAAGAAAATTGTGCCTAAGCTTTTGGTTTGTTTGAGGGGAGAGGGGGCAAGATGGTTTGGTTTTTTGTTTTTAATGGGGAAGCAAAGGCAAGAGCACCCTGTGGCTATTGGAGGAAAGTATAGCAATGACATCACAGGAATGCTACTTTCTGCAACGTTGCAGATCAATCCTGAAATGGTATTAGCTTTAGCAGTCACTTGGGAAATAAAAATATCAGTTTGACTTATAACTGCAAATGTTAATGGCTAAGAAAAAAAGACAAAACTATAGGATCAGCTGCAAATATCTAAAACTTCTGGAGAAGCACTGTGTCAGTCTAAAGATAAATGCATTTATGGAAAAGAAAATATAGGATAAAAACAGTACTGCAGGAAAACATCACAACAGAATAGGTAACACATCACAGACACATCTGAGATGGAATGATGCTAGCAACAAGACACATAACTAGGAAATGTCCAGCATGAGAGAAATACAATATGAAATATAATAGATGTGGCTGACAAATGGAGGCAAAGGAGAAGCAAAAGTACTCCAAAGGAAAAAAATCTATGAGAGATTTTACTAGCAGCTCTAAACATCTGTAGTTTTACCTTTCAGAACTTCTGAATCTTTCCTAAGAGATGGTAGAAACCATCTATTGACAGATATGTACAGTTGTTTCTATTTGACATAGATGTTTGTTATCTGTGCCATAGGGATAGGCAGAGAAGTTCTTCAAAAAGAAACACCAAATTCAAGACATAACACAAAAAAGCTAAATTTAAATTTAAAAAAATAATAAATTAAAATAAATAAATAAATAAAAGCTAAATTTAAGTTGTTCAGAAACAACATTCACACTCAAAACCTTCTGACACTGGATCTTTCAATATTCTGAGTTGTGGAATAATCTTCCTTTCAAAACCCCAATACTGCGATAATGCATTTTTGCACCATTTTTGAAGTCAATGTTTCTGTTTATCTAAATATTCTAACAAATTAAAGTCCTAAGAAGTCTGAATTTGAGACTTACAAATACTTAAACAAATACATAAAGCAAAATTACTTCCACAACTCTGCGAACAGTACCAGAATCTAGGATAGCATATCATACTAATAGAGAAACACTACACAATGAGTCATTTAGTTAGTTTTGATCTCCAAGCCGAAGACTTACTAAGCATGTTGCTAAAGGAAGTAGAAATTATTAATCATAAACTGCCAGGGACAAGTAGGCATCTCAAAATCTAATTCTCAAACAATGTGTAAAGTCTATATGGTTTTGGTCAATCAGTTGCCTTTAGCAGCTATTCTAAAGAAAGACCATTCATGTTGCACTACCATAAAAGGTGGAAAATTGCATTTACTTTTTTTATCAATTTTCTGGGAATCAAAATGTCTCTGTGAAGCCACAATAGCTGTAGACTCATTCTGGAGAAAGCAGCACTGTTCGCTCACTAAGTCCTTTAGCCCAAAACTATCTAAAGACATAGTACTGAGGGATCCTCTTAAGAATCATAAACTTCTATCATCTAAAAATGTAGCTCAATTCTTCATTTTTCCACACATTTTGTAACAAACACACACACACAAAAACAAAACAAACAAACAAACAAAAAAACTCACCCAAAAAACCCTTAATAACCACGACAAAAGAGGATTAAGATATCAGCAACTGGTACCTCACTTTACTGGGAGAGCGGAATACTGAAAGTCACAAAGTTCTCCAATTAGTTCTGGAAAGGAAAGACAGAAGCAATTAAAAATGTTTGGTTTCCTGCTCATCTGTTATAGCTTTAACCATGGTGAACTTTTAATTTAGAATTACTCAGAAACAATTTAACTTATGATGACTTTGCAATTCAACACCTCAAAGCCAAATGCCATTTAAATTTGAAGACCTACGAATTAACTCAAATATGATAAAATTTCTTTCCTCAGAACCTCTTTGCAGGTTCCATTCTATACCTGAGGGCTGGCCCCACTCACTGATAGTCCAGATTACTATCTCCAATGGAATTTTCATCATCTAAAACATGACCAAAGCACTCCTTTGACAGCAAGAAAACATTAAAAAGCACCCTATTAGTCATGGTCAGTGATCTTCTGTACAGCCTTACAACATAGGGGCATGGCTTTATACCCCCTTATCTAGCACTGATGTCTTATGTAAAAAATTGTACATTTCTTTGCAAGGCAGAAATGCATTTTTCAGTTTGAGATCTCCAAATAAACAAAATGGTACCTCTACACTAATATTCCATTTGACCAGTCCTTGTAAGTCTTCCCTCCATTTATTCTACATCTCACTTACGAAGTGTGCACCTCACTCTGCTGACGTCATTAGTTAGGAGCTTAGTTTGCCATAAATTTTATTTTGCTAATATCAAACTGCATGAAAAAGACCAGAGTAGCTAGAGCACCTGACTTGAGAAAAATGCAAGTTCTGCTTCCTAAAAGGTTATGCATCTTCAGACTGGGGTACAGCTGGGCAGGGCTGTGCCAGCAAAGAGACAGAGTACAGGGACAGGTCCCAGTCCAAGGAGAAGCTGACATTTAGGACAGAGAAGCCATGGATTTGTTACATTACAGAGATCCTTGCATTTTTTAAAATTTATACCCATAAATCAGCAATTCTGTTACTTTCAGATCACCATTCTTCCCCATAAGGTAAGAAAATGTTTGGTTAAATTACTGCATAAGGACTTCTGTCTTCTTTGCCATTCTCTACCTAAATGGCTGGATTTTGTGTGAGAGTCTACAAGGCACCTTGAGAGGTTTTCTTAAGATAAGAAAGTTAAATGAACAAAAACCTGTAGAGACTGCATGACCCTGCTTCAGTAGCTGCATTATTTGATTCTCTGGAGTTGAATGAAAAATTATCAGATCCAACTGAATGTTCATAAGCATAGTGAGCTGAAGTTTGTAGATGCAAGTTACAATAACATGCAAGAAACATAAAAAGCACTTCTTCAGATGATTTTTATTCTTGTGTTTGGCAGGAAATATCATATGTAAAAGGATATGAGGCAGGGATTTAACATCCAGAAGCAGCGGAAACTTGGTGCACTTGATTGCACTGCATCTTCAAAGCACTGTACTAATTTTTCAAACTAAAACCAGAAATCTGCATCCCTAAAAAGTGAAAGGGTTACATAAAGCTTCAGCTTTTAATTCACTAATTGGCAAGAGAGCATATATATGCAGAACATTTAAAAATATTACCATTTCTATGGCAGATTTACACTGAAAAGCATTAACAGATCATGTTAACCTGTTTTCCATCTTGTTTCTGTAACTTCAGCAAGATATGGTCACTGTTGCTTACAATATCAGCAGAACACATTACTGAAACCAGAATCTCCCAGAATAAGTCCTGGGAGATTAAAGTTAGAAATCAAGCAGAGCTGCCTAATCAGTAGATTTCTTTTTAAAAGCTACTTGGATTAATAAAATAACAATTACTTTCACTCTCAAGCTTCTTCTATATTGTTGTAATCTTGGATAAATAGAGTGTAATTGGGATCATCTTATGCTAAACTGATTTTTCTCTTTTACAGAGCAAAGTGCTTTTCAGTTCAGAACTCAGCAGTACAGTGAAGTTATTATGATCAAAATACTCCTTTCAGTATGGGAAATGTGAGACAAGCATAGTATATTGCTTTTCTGTGAAATTCTAATATAAATTTGGGTCACTTCTATATTCAGATTCCTAAAATGAATGTTTCGTTCCTAAAAATAAATTAATTTTTCCCCCCCCTTTCCACTGCAGGATTTTTCAAAACCAGATACATTGCTTTTGGAAATCACATATATCCACAGGAGACAGATAAAGTCATCTTATGTTGAATGGAAGTCAGGACCTACCAAATCTAATACATCTTTTGAATCAAATATATGATCTACTAAATCTTAATGGTATTATGTATATTGAAAGCTAAACTGATGAATCACTGGATAAATTAGCTAGCAAATGCATGACAATACACTATTTATTAAAATGGATCAGCGATTTTTTTCAACTCTTACAACCTCATATATCAACTCAAAGAATTCTTTAAAAATGCAGAGATTTTAGAGAAAGGCAAGAGGCACAGGAAAAAAATAGACAAGAAATGTGTATGATGATACTCTGTGCTGCACTTTGGTAAGGTGGCATCATTATGGCTTTTGAAGAAATGCAGCATCGCTATTAATCGGACATAGGTATTTATCTGGGATTTTACAATTAACAGATAAAAACAAAAAGGCCAAAACTCCCAAAAAACAACTTCATATTTCAGGGAAAAAAACCCTAGAACTTAATGAAAGGCTTAATAACGTAGATGTATTAACTCAATAAAGTAAGAATAAGATACGTAATGCACACATTTTTTATTTCAATCTCTGTAAATATTATTTAGACATGGTTTTCAACAAGGTAATCACCATTACTAAAAATTACTTCTAAAATCCTTACAGTGAATTCTAACTCTTTCAAAAACTGTATTGTCACTCTACTTCCAGAATATCTGCCCTGAGAGCTCCAGAAAAGGTCTGAGAACCAAGGTTCACTTAGCTCCTCTATTTTCCTTGGAAAACTGAAATCTGTGATTACACTGGAATGTTAATTTCCTTATCACTCCATTTGCACTATTGTGAGAATTCAAGTATTATCTGAATTATATATCAGAATAAATGGTCCAGAATTGATTCCAATTTGCACACCTGTTAATTTTTTTAAAACTTTTAATAAAGTAGTCAAGCAGATGGCAGAATCAAGTAATGGGTGATGTTAGAGAGGACCCCAGTGGGTCATGTGGTCCAACCTCCCTGCTCATGCAGGGTCATTCCAGAGCACATGGCAGAGGATTGTGTCTAGACTGTCCTGAAATATCTCCAGAAGGGGAGACTCCACACACGCTCTGGTCAACCTGGTTCCAATGCGTGGTCACTGCACAGTAAAGAAGTTCTTCATCATGTTCAGATAGAACTTCCTGTGCCTTCTCTTCTCCAGTTGCTTTCATCACAGAAAAGAGCCCGGAAACCTCCTCTGATACCTCCCCACAGGCACTGACAGACATTGATGAGGGCCCCTCATTAATCCCCTGTCAAGGCTGAACAGGCACAGCTCCCTCAGCCTTTCCTTTCTCTTTCTCATAAGAGGGATTCTCCAGACCTTTAATCATCTTTCTTGTCACCTGCTGGACCCACTCCAGGGTCTCCATGTCTCTCCTGAGGAGCCCAGGACTGGACACAGAACTCTACATGTGCTTCACTAGGACTGAGCAGAGGGGCAGGATCACCTCCCTCAACCTGCTGGCAATGTTCTTCCTAATGCTCCCTAGGACATCATCGGCATTCCTGGGCCTAAGGACTCATTGCTTGCTCATGAAAAGTCTGTTGTCTACTAGGAGCCCCAATTCTTTCTCCACAGAGCTGCTTTCAGCAGGCCCATGCCCAGCTTGTGATGATGCATGGGGAAACTTCTCTGAAATTGAATTCCAGACAGTTCTTCTCCACCTTTCTTTCCAATCTATCAAGATCCTTCTGCTCACTAAATCCAACCATTAACCAAGCCCCACCGTGTTCACCACTAAAACAAATGCCCAAGTGTCATATAAGTTACACAAGACAAAAGCAAAAGGAGGACTTGAGAACAGTGTCACTTAGAGCTTTTGCAAATGAGACAATAGAAAAGCAAAATAGCGTGAGACAATATTCAGAGTTGAAGATGTTTCAGGTTACCAATAGATTTATCTGCCTTAATACAAACTTCTATTTGGAAAGATCTGCAGGATGTATCTATGACTTAAGAAATTATTTTTTAAAAAACTCATTTGATTTTTGTGGTTATAATATCCACATATTCATATACATATTTGTATACATATATATAATATATATATATTTATACATATATTTATGCATACACATTTATATATAAAATAGTGGCATGTATTACAATCTATGGAATTCAATATCCCTCCATGCTTAGAATGAATTTACTTGTGCCTTTCTCACTCTAAGTCTGTAACAACTTACTCAGACATTTATTTAATTTAATGCTCCAATAACATTTCTGTGTCTTTGCAAAATGTTATTCCTTTTAAAGATTTTTTTTGGTTTATGGCTTCTATTGCTTATTCTATGATTTACTAATAATATTCACTGTTTTGGCTTAGTCTGTTTCTGTTTTTTAATGTGGTAGGTTTTTTGAAATGCATTCTGATTTCTGATAATCAGGGAAAAATGTATATTTACTTTGTAAAGATTTTGAACCCCTACCTCAAAAAATGCAGTGTACAGTGTGTTTCATGATTCCTCTCTCAGTATAATGTTGGGATGTATCAGTCTCTACCCTGAAGAGCTTGTAGTCTGCATGGTCATCCATGGCTAAAGCTTTTTAGTAATTTTTGGGCCTCTATGTCACATTTTGAAAATCCAGCTGTGAGTATTCGAGCCTAATTCTATTTGCTTTCAATGAATGTTAGGTTTCTTTCTGTCTTTTAAAATTAGGACACTGGATACTTCTGAAAATTTTGTTTCATGATCATTCTTGTTATTTCTACTGCCTAATAATTAATCAGATTTTTTTTTTCCTACTGTGTCATTAACATGCATTTGACATACTCAAATGATTATTGGGTACTAGACTGCTTTACATTTCTGAATTAACACCACATCATCAAAAGCAGAATGTTCCTGATGAAAGCTAACAGCAAGATTTATGGCAGAGCAAACTGATAACACTGGTCCTGGTCACTGCATTGTAAAATTCACAACACTCCATGAACAATGCAGCCACAATCCAGTGAGAGTGTCAGAACAGTGGCCCATGTGCTGTTAAACTTTTATGTTCTTTTATACTAGGCTCCAGGTTTGGAGTTTTTAAGATAAGCCCATAAAAAAATTGCATAAGAAATAGCAAGAATAGCTCAAAATAAATCTTATGCTCATTATAATTTATGTTGGTAGATTACCTTTGTCACAGGTCCTCCAAGGAGTACCTTTCTATAGCTCTATGTCTTTAAAAATACCATACTGCAGATAAAGTAAAACACATGCAGTAATGATTTAGCTGAGATGCTACGCTGTGTCTACAACTGAGTCCTTTTCTGACCTTGCCAAGTTTACAGACTGTGCCAGTAACAGACCTGGGATTTGAAAACTGACTGATTAAAATTTTTCTCACTAGGATAAAACACTTGAAATGAATAATCTAATTTTCCAGCATGTCCTCAGGTTGCTGCAGGCACAATAAATTACATTCATATAATAGCAAACAACTGCAAAAAATTAGAGTTAATGCATTTAATATATATTGTTACACTGTGTCCTGTTTTTAAAACTCTTCATTATCTTAAATTCTCATGTTCACAAAGAATGAAATAGATGACCATATTTTTCAGGGTGAAATTTCAGACCCATCAGACTGATCCAAAATACGCAGAACTCTACTGAAATCTTTCTCCTGACTCAGTAGACCCCAGAAAAATAAATATCTGCACATTTCTGATTAACATCAAATGCTGTGCCTGCTATCGTCACAAAGAACAGACTTGCAGAGATGCTGAATGTTCTGGGTATAACCTTGTACTCTTGTGAAATGAGTAGAATATATATAGAAAACATCAACAAGCAGTTGCAATGCAAAATAATCAGCAGAGGTAATAATGGATTTAATGGCTGCTAATGCCTTGTATACCACGGCAGAAATGACATATATCATATGGCAGCCTTGCAAGGGGTTCCAGAGAGCTGAGGTTCCTCTAAGGACACAGATCTTTGGATTTTCCCCCTAGGGGAGAGATGTAGGCTCCTCCTCCAGAGGGAGATTAAGAATGTTCACTTCCTGTTTCCTTCCCTAGGAACCATGTAATTAGCAGTGTGGTTTAGGTAAAAACATTTAAAATTTAAATTAAATTATTTCACATTACTAAAAATATTATTTTTGATTTCATCTATTTGTACTGCATCCATCTCAGTAGTTCCCAAAAGTTTCAGAGCAAAATATGGTATACACTCTATAAAGACATCAAAAAACCCTATAGTATCTCCTCATACTTGTCTTCTTTTTCTGTTCACTTGATGCTGTGAGTAACTCTCACAATTACTGAAAGGTACAGGAGTTATATTTTGCACTCTGTGCATTAATTGGATTTGAAAGCACTTGAACACATATATATGTCAGAATGCCAGCTATCAGGCAAATTGGGGAAACGCCAAACCTAAAAGAAAACTGTAAAAATGAGATCATTGCAGCAGTTCTCTGCATGCTGAAAATTTATAACAGGCTTTTGAACTGGATTTGAAAGCATATGGACACGCTTAAAAGGAGCATCATAATTTTTTAACTCCTGAAAGGCAGCCTGCACTCTTCAGAGTGCAGTCTTTCTACCATTCTGTTACACTGGGAACCTGGTGCCTACGAGGTAAGGCAGATTTCTGTACCATGAAATACTGATATTAGATTTATTTTTTTATTGCAAATTGCATTACCATATCAAGGATTCAATATATTCCCAAAATAATGCAAAAGTGTTAGCAAGTTAAAACTGTCCTGCTGCTAGGCTACAGCTGAAAATATTTCATTTTTCATACTACAAATATTTGTCTTCAATTTCAAAAAATGGCAGCCATTGTTATCAACAGACAAAAAACAAGTTAATCCTAAACAGCCATTTATCTCAGTAGTAATAAGGTACAAACAATTACCTTTACAAAATGTATTAGAAAAAAATCAAAAAACAACACTCCTTCATTAATTTGGATATATTTAAGCTTTAATGTTTTATAAATGACTGCACAGGTGACAAATGAAAGAGGCTTCTCCAAAAAATAATCAAAAGTAGACCATAATCTCCCTGAAACAAAACTAATATTCTCCCTGAAATAAAACTAATATTTACTAACTAATAGTTAATAAATGTATAGACCAATGATTAGATGCTACTACATTTTAAAGAATATTTCTTTATTCTTTTGTAGCCCTGAAGAAGAGCTTTGCTTTAACAGTAATATAATACCCCACAACTAAAGGAAAAAAATGCAATTAAAAAAGGAATAAATCCATGTGATCCATTTTTTTCTAAACTAAAAGAAAAATACATTAAGCAAAGCTCAGATTTTGGAATTAAACACTTTGCACAACTACACTGAAAAAGATGTTTCCTTTTCACTTAGGGTTCATTCACTTTAAGTTTACTTAGGAAAACACTTAAGCACATGCTTGACTTTAAAAACATGCACTGGGCCCAGTGAAGCAAATGGGATTTAATCACATTCTAAACAACGATGGATAACGCCAAAAGATATTAACACAAATGGTTTTTGGATTCGGGCTCAGCATTTTTCAAGTCTTAAATATACACATACAGACATGTACATACACACATACATACACCCACACACAGACACATATACAAAAAGATCTGTCTCCAAGCTAAGCCAAAACATGAGAAACCAGAATTCAAAAGATTATTTTCTAAGATATCAGAGTTAAACTGAAAACAGAGATTTTTAAATACAGGCAACTTTATTTTACTGGCTCCTTAAATCACAAGTATATTTACTTTAAAGTCTGAGAATCTCCTAGCTGGAATCTTCTTTCCATACTCTCATGTCCCAGGTTTTGATCTCATAGAAAATAAATGGTTTGGCTCTAATGAAAAATCCAGTTTACATAGGTTATTTTTTGCCATGCTGTGATTCCAGGAACAAGAATCAATTCCTCTTCTAAAGAGATGAGTCTCCTGATAAGAGATTCATGCTGGCAAAAGCACAGACTTTACATCACGGATCACTTTATGGGCTTTTCCAAATGAGATATGGAATTAAGGATAAGTCATCCAATCTTTATAAGCTGATTACTATAATAATTAATTATTCAATCACTCATTGGGTTAATCATTAATCATTATTTTGCTGATAAGTCAAATGAAGGTTTCTTCTTGTTTCATTTCCCAGATGAAGAAAAGAATCATTTTCAGAAGGAACTGCTAAAATAGGGGTTGGGTAAAGCTTCATTGAGAATATGGTGTACATGAACATCCATCTTGGAGGGGGCACATTTAACAGGCAGCTAAGCTCTCTAAAAGCCTGATAATAACTGAAGTGTAAGACTTTCCCCCTAAAACACAGCACTGGAACAAATCTGCCCAGCAGTAAAACTATATGTTGAGGAGGCTTTTCCTGTGGACTGAAGATAATGACCTGATTATCACTTGATAAACATCTCCACAGATGTGTGGAGAGGCAGCCAAACAGTCAGAAAAGTCAGGGGAAGAGCAGGAGAAATAATTACCATCCAACTATCAGATTATCTCTGCTATTTAGAAATCAGAATGAAACACTGAAAATAAACTGCTCTCTCTTTCATTCCTGTTGTGCTTGAGGAAAGAGTTTGCTACATCTTCAGCCAACAAGCAAAGTGGCATCTAAGAAATACTGTTTAATATCACTGATTTCGTCCCAAAACGAGAAAGAAAAATAGCATGCCAAAACACAAAAAAACCCTCAAAAAACCCCCCATAAAACTAAACAAAAGGGAAAAAAAGCCAAACAAATCCCCCTTCACACCAAATTCTTTCTAATTGTTAAAAAACTCATAGCTGAAAAGAAGAACCTGCTTTAACCAAATACTTACAAAAATAACTGGAGAAAGTTCTGTGCCTTGATATTATGTAACACATTGGTCTAATGGTTTCCTGCACAACTAAGTCAGGCTATAAATTTCTACAACCATGAGGAGCCAACTTCAAAGCCTGTCATGGTGGGATATGGAAACTTCATGTAGGGGAACACCTGCATGGAGTCTACAGGTTCTTGGGATGTTACTCAGCACAGGTAAAATGACTACATCCATGCCAGGGCTACACACAAGAGATTTTTCTTCTTACCTATGGCAGAAGACCCCCATGTCCAAGATGCAGGATGTTCAGGATTCTGTCTAAAACCCCTTTCTACACTGTTGTTTGCGAGAGAGCAGCAGGGTGCCAGTTGTGTTCTAACAGCCTGAGTATGAATTGCATTAAAAGTAAAACAATAAAGTCTGTCTGATTTCCTTCCCATGTTTCCACAGAATCAAAAGATGAACTTGTGCCACTAATCTCCCTCTGTCTGGAGCACAGATGAAAAGCTGATCCTGGAGTCTACACTAATTTCAGTAAGCTCTGCAACAGGATGACTTACATTTCCAACATCATACAAACTGAAGTGAATCATTTCTCTTATTTGCAAAGCTGCTAAATTCTAAGGGTGGCTTAGAAAAGATGTAAGGAAAACATAGCTGAAAGGCATCCAAAGCACATCCTACACCATACATGGAAAAGATACCAAGATATCCAAGCTAGTAAATTCATGTATCACATAAACAACAATAATTTCCAAGCTTGGATTCAGAAAATGTGAAATTCTCAGTGCTGGAAAACTGCTATGCTTCTCTAAGGACTGAGGTGAAGATGGTGAGACTTTTCTGCTTGATTTTAGTATGTTTGATAACTCCTAATACCCAAGAGTTATTAAACTTAAAATTGTCATGGGTGTGCTGTTAAGATCAGCATTATAAATCCTTCTTTTAGCAGAGAGAAAGGGCTGGACTAGAGAAAGGCACAAGGATGAAGATGAAAGACATTTCAGATACAAATTAAAAATCTATATACACAGCTATATGAACATCCATACCAATAACTAGAATTTTGCGATCCATAACAAAATGGTGTTGGAATTTTAGTTAATGTTCGGATGATTGATTTTTCCACTTCTATTAGATACTGCATCTGATTTGCTGTTTGATTTGATAATTGCTTTGCTTTATTCTTTATGTTACCATAACATAAAGAATAGTAAGTTTTTTAAGTAATTTTCTTGAATGTCTTCATATTTGTTGTGGGTTTAAAACTAGCTAAACTCACCAGTACACTTATTCATTTCTCTGCTGTGAGATATGATTTTAGGAGAAAGGAAAACAGGCTCAAACTTAGACTATAAAGAAAGTTTTATTAACAAAACTAAAAGAATGAAAAAAAAAATAAAAAAAATTTAAATTAAACTTCTAGAACACTTCCCTC
>VWYI01014981.1:10606-32271 GCA_013399455.1 Anthoscopus minutus
GCTCTCAGTGCCACTCCCGGCAGGAATTCCCTCCAGTGCTAAGGGCTGCAAAGATGGATCGACCTCTGCAGGGAGATTTGCACCAAAAGCCCCGCAGAGTAAAGAAATCCCCTGGAGTTCCCTTGAAAGGGCTGGTGGAGGTTTGGTGCCTGAATCCCCCGGAGCACTGTGAGAGGCTCCTGCAGGGCGGTGTCAAAGGCTGGATTCCATGGGCTGGGAGGTCTTTTCCAACCCAAAAGATTCTGTGGAGAACCCACCCACTGACTCCCACCCCAGGGCTGGAGCAAATCCAAACACTGGGGTTTGGTTTGGCTGTGCCCCATCGTTGTGGGGAGCATCCATCCCAGCCCCTGGGCCATGCCAGGTGGCCACAAGGCAAACAGAACGATTTATGGCTCTCAGACTGCTAAAGCCTCCCCCAAACCCTCTGCTCTGGGCTTGTGCTTCCCTGCAGAGCCCCCACCCCCTCTCCCCCAGGCTCCTCTCCTTTGTTTTTGTGTTTTTAAACATTATTACATCTCAGATCCAACCAGCTCAAATACTTTTTAATACACTGAAAATGTAAAATAAAGCATATACGAAGTACATACAGTATATATATACACATATTTCAAATACTTAAAATTCTTATGTAAAATATGATTTTTTTTCTATATTATTTGTGTAAAAATACATTTTCAAATGGTGTCACCTCGATTTTGCTGTACAGACCCTCAAGCCCAATCGAAGTCCCTTTTAAAAAGGCAAAAGACAAAGGTTTAGGATTTTTGGAACTGTGTTTACAGGCCTGTTGTCCACACAGGAAAAGCCTCTGGGAAACAGTATTGGATTGCTTCTTTGTGAGAATTCCCGTTTTTATTGCATTAATGGCAGGAACTGAACCCCTTCAGTTGTGCTGCAGTAACCCTGCTGGCCTGGCCGAGGAACTGCCCCGGTACCCTGTCACCACCTCAGAACCCCTCCTTTGTCCGCTCCTCTCCGATACTAAAATATATATTAATTAAAATATATTACTGTAAGCTCTTGACTTGCTCTGCACGTACAGCAAACGCAAGCGTTAAAACCAGGGCTGGGGACACTCGGGGCCGCTCCCCTCCTGTCCCGGCGGCACTCGGGTGGCCCAGGGCAGCCCGGGAGTGCTCTGCCAGCCCTGCCATCCACCGGCGCTCACCAAAGTGATCCTCCCACATTCCTGCTGCGGGAAGCCCCAGCCCGGTGCTGCTCCCGACCTTCCCGGGGCTCACGTGAACCATTGCACGGAGCCTCCCCGGAGCTGAGAAGCCCCAAAGCCGCTCCCAATCCACCCTCCCGCCCCGGGATGGTCTTTGCTGCCTCCCTCCCGAGGGTCCCTCCTGAGGATCCCTCCCAGTAACGACCTGACCGGGAACTGCTGTTCCAGCAGCTGTTTTGTGCAACCAAAAAAAAAAGAATCCAACTCCTCAACCAGTGCAACTGCTTGGAACCTCCTCCTTCCTGTAAATTCCAGGAAGGAAAGTAAAATTCCACACCAAACTCCTTCCCTTGCTGCCCACCTGGCTCAAAACCTGAACCCCCAGAGCCGCGCTGGCACCTCCCGTGCCACAGCCGGTCCGTGGGGTTTGGGGCTGGGGAGCCAAGCGTTGGTCAGGCTCTAATTCCAGTTCTGTGTCCTGAAAAGGGAAACTGAACCCTCCTCCCTCATCGGGTTCCTTTCCCTGCCACAAACACTCTGACATCAGGCTTTGGAAATCCTGGATTTCTGATGCCACCATTCCCTGCAGTGCTGTTGAATTCATTCTTGGGGGACCAAAGTCTCATGGCTTCAGCTCCATCACAACATCCCTTTATAGTGAGCCCCGTGCAGAGGTGGATTTACTGTCTGTGGGAAGGAGCCTCAGCAGTGGGATGGGCTGATCCCACTCCAGGAACACCACAGGATTCCCCCTTCTGAAATCCATCATCCCACACCCAGCTGTGGCACACACGGAACTTCCAGGGCTTTATCCCCATTCCAGGGAGCACTTCCAGGGATTATTACACTGAGCCCGTTACCCTGAAAAATTTCCTCCCACCCAGTACCCTCTACTCACCCTGGGAGATGCCCCCCCAGGCTGCACCAGGAGCATGCTCACACCTCAGAACACTGAGAGAATCGATTCCCTTAAAAAGAAACAGAAGAAAAGCAGCCCAAGCCAAGCGTTGATCCATGAAATGGAACTAAGGCACTGACAGGTGTAAAGTCCCGAGCCACCAGCACGATCCTGCCCTGGCCAGCGCCAGCCTGGGACCACCCCATGTCCAGGGTCACTGACTGTCCCAGCCTGGGTCACCAGCCAGCCCCTCCTGGGGCTGACGGTTTGGGAGGTGCCAGGGGAGCTCTGAGAGCTTTTCCAGCGGCAGCTGCAGCAGCTGAACCCTGTGAGTGCTCAGGGTCACAGCTCCCTCCTCATCCTCTGCTTCCCCTCTCCAGCAGCCTGGAAAAACACTCTGAGAGGAGCCAGGGAGAGACCAGAGTGCCCCAAGTGTGCAGCAAAACCTCTCACTCCTGTAAGAACCCCTCTGTCAGTGTGCACCCAGCTGCACCTCGGCCTCTCCCAGCCTGGAATGGAAGTGTCTGTGCAGGACTGGGGAAGGATCCTCCCTCCTGCCTACATGAGGCCTGAGGGAGGAATGCACAGGTGCTGCTCCCAGCTCCAAACCAGCCCGTGCTGCCTCGAATGCAGGATCTCCTCTTCCCGAACAAGAGCTGGAAGGGGGAAGCGGCAGGAACAGGCACAGGCCGGGGGTTCTTGGGCTACCACCACCACCAACACGGGTGTGAGATGCTCGTGGGGACAGTTTTGTGCAATTTCTTAGATTTAAAAAAACTGAGTTAATTTCTAATCCCTAAATCCTCCTCACCGTGGGATGCTTGAGCAGCGATGTGGAATCACGACAGTGGAGGTCACTGCTCTGCAGTAAATTGAAGAGGACAGAACCCAGAGCAGGGAAGGAAACACTCCCTGCTACCACGAGATCAAGTCTGCAGCTCCCTTTTCCTCGTCATCACCAACTCAATCAGAGTCATGGAATATCCTGTGCTGGAAAGGACCCACAGGGATCATCCAGTCCAACTCCCAACCCTACACAGACACCCCAGCAATCCCACCCTGTGCCTGAGGACACTGTCCAAAGGCTCCTGGAGCTCTGGCAGCCTCGGGCACCACTTGCTCCTTGGAAAATCACCCAGGGAATTATTCCTGCTCCTCACCACCAGTGCTGGGCTCCCAGGGAGAAGGGGAGGGGAGCAGTAGTACAAAGGAGAGGGGAAGGCTGAGGACCCCGTGCACCACTCAGCTGTCCCACTGCTGGAGGAATATTGCTTCAGCTTAAAAAGGCCTTTGGATTAAAAGTGAATTCAGTGCTTTTCCATCAAAAACATACATAGCTCTGTTCCCTGACCAGGATGCAGCAAGGCCCCCAGCCACCCTGGGAGGGGAACAGCCCTCGAGTGACTCGTGTTCCATCAGCGTCCTCAGCTCCCGGGAGCGCTGTGCTTCCATCCCTGCAGCCCAATGAAGGAATCCAGGAGCTGACAGGGAGCACAGGTGCCACAGCTGCATCCCCAGTCAGCTCTGAGGGGCTGCCCCAGCACCCCTCCCTCAGCTGCGCCCAGCTGAGCTGAGCTCAGCCCAATTTGGTATTTCAAACACAAAGAGCCACCCAGCAAGGCCCAGGCAGACACTCGTTTGCCTTTCCCTACAGCCAGGAAATATAAAATCTTGTGTAGAAACTGGAGATGCCTGACCATGGGGGTGTTTGGATGAGCACAAAATGCTTCCCAGAGCATGGCAGGACCCAGGGTGACACTCTGTGCCCCTCACCTGCCCCGTGTCCCAGGAGCAGCTGGCTCTGGGCTGTGGGATGGCAGCTCCTGGAGAGCAGATTCCTGCCAGCCCTGCCTGGCCAAGCACAGCTGTGTGACCCCTGCTCCCACTGGGGCACAGGGACTGAGCTCCACTGGTGACTGCCACGGTCAGCACAGCTCCTTGCAGTTCCACCAGCAGCACAAGGGACTCCTTCCTCCGGCTGGGGTGCTGGGAGAGGGGGGATCTGCAGCCCAGGACACCAGCCCATATTGCACAGGAGCCCTCTGGAGCAGGCAGGTCATGGGGAACGGCGATGGAGGCATCGCTGGTGACCCCAGTTCCCAGGGATTTGAACTGGGAGCAGCCAAGGGAGGAGCTCAGGGCTCCTGCCTCGGTGCTCCATCACCACACACGGCTGGACTCGGAGTATCCCGTTCCCTTTGCCAAGAGAAGACCAACAATGGGCTAAGGGCTGGATCCCCCCAGGGAGAGCAGAGCTCAGGGCAGGCTGGGGTTACTGGAACTGCAGTACAAGTCAAACACTATCTCCTAAAAGACTGAAAAAATATCTTTAAACAAAATAATGTGGCATATTTACATAATTCCTTAAGTGCAAACTCTTGTCACAATTCACGCAGTCGAGCACGATTTCGACTCCCTGTACAAGAAGGTGCTCTTTCGTTAATGAAAGAAGGACTCTAACTCTGTATTCCTGATTCAGTAACGTGTCTCTTGTGCAAGGCAGTAAAATTCCTGTTTCTTCCCAAGGTACTTCCGAGAGCAGCCCCCAAAGGACGCCGTGCCGCTCCGCACGCGCCGCCGCCGTTACCGCACCACGAGGCAGGAGACGCAGAGCTTGGAGGGGCCGATGCAGTCGTCATGGCAGAAGGCACCGCAGCCCTTGCACATGATCATGGCTTTCAACCTGCAGTAACATTTGGAAGGGGGATCCTCCATGCCGCCGTCCTCGGTGAACGCCTGCACCGGGAGGCTCTGCCCGTGGCCGCCAGAGTTCACAGCCTGCCCGGCGGGAATGGTGGTGACGGTCACGGAGAAGGACATGACGTTGCCCATGGAGCTGGCCAGCTGGTTGCACTCGGTCATGAGCGAGCCCTGGCCCACGTCGGGCGAGGTGGACACGTTGATGGTGCCGCTGTAGCTGGGCCCCAGGAGCTGTGGCCCAGCGCTCCCCGGCAGCTTCGAGGGGAGAGGGGCCGGGAGCAGCGGGGGCTGCGCTGAGTCCGGGGTCGGGGGCCCAAAGAGCTCCGTGCTGCCACGGCCCTTGCCCCTCATGGCGTGGGCCATCTGCTCCTGTGCCACCTGCAGCAGGTCCCGGGCCAGCGCGCCGCCATCCAGCGCCCGCGAGGTCTCCTTGGGGCCGGCTGCCGGCGGCACCGGCGCTGCCTCGGCCTTCCCAGCCTTCGTCCCCGGGGAGCCGGGGTCTGCGGGGCCGTGTGAGCCCTGCTCCTTCTCCCCCTGCCCCGCCCGCGGCTCCTCTTGGAGGCTGATGCGCTCCCGTTCGTCCCCGGAGCTCTCATCGTCCGCGTCCTCCTCGCTGCTGCTGCCCTGGCCGCCCGTGTCCTCGCAGTCCCCGGGCTCTGCCCCGGCGCCCTCGGGCAGCCCCAGGCGCGGCTCGGCGCTCAGGGAGAAGCCTCTCCTCAAACTCTCCGAGCCGCGGCCGTAGGTGGAGATGTTGAGCAGGTAGTGCCCAGACATGGCAGGCTTGGACGTCCTCCTGCCCGTGAAGCCCAGCATGAATCTCTGGCTGGTGGAGCTGTTTTCCACCGGGAAACCTGAGTGCGGGAGGTTCAGCTGCGACGGCTGCAGGACGGGCAGCAGGTTCTGCCTCTGCACCCTCTTGATGAGGGTCTGCAGGATCTGCTGCTGGGTGGATTTGCTGAGCGCCTCGTGGCGCTGGCGCTGCTCAGGGGCGGGCTCCTTTCCCGAGGGGAGCGGGAAGGTCCTTGGAATGTGAGGCAGAGGCCTGTTCTGGCAGAAGATCTTCCCGAGCGGCTGCGGGGGCAAACTGGCCGGGCTGTCCCCGGCCTCGGCGCCGTTCCCCGCTGCAGCGGGAGCTGCTGCCCCCTTCTCTTCCTGAGGAGCCACGGGCACAGTTTTCGTTTCTGCTTTGGTGAGCTGCTTGGGCAGGATTTGCTCCAGAGGGACGCTCTTGCCCTGGAGCAGCTGGGTGACCAAAGGGTTGTTGGCAGGAATGCTGGAGCTCGCTCTGGGCAGGGCCCCGCCAGGAGGAGATTTAAGGCTGGGAGCTGCGGAGGAGCTGCTGCAGGGTGGGACGGGCGCAGCTCCAGCTTGGGCTCCGGGGCTGGGGGGTGGCAGGGGGGACANGGACCGAGCCCCCCGGCCCTAGCGCCGGGGCTGCGGCCCGGGGCCCTGGCTGTAGCTGTGCTCCAGGAGGATGGCGAGCAGCTCCCGGCTCCGCCTGCCTCTCCACTTGGGCACCGGGCCCCGGGCAATGGGGAAGAAACCTTCTCGAACCTCCCCCGCTTCCAGTTCCTGCCAGTTCCAGTGCGTTTGCTCCAGTTGCAGCCTGGGGGGCTCTGCCGGGGTCTCTCCCGTCTCCCCCCCTGCCCGGGGGTCTCCCCCCGCCCGGGCCGGGCCCTGGCACGGCTCCCCCGGCCGAGGCGGCGGCGGCGGCGGCCGCTGCCCTCTGAGCCTTGGCCTGCTGGGCTCTCGCCTTGATGTCGGCCAAGGTCCTGGCCCCTGTCCTGCCGGGACTGCTGAGGGACACGGGGAAGCATGCCCTGGGAGAGACCTGGCCCGCAGGAAATGGCATCGGGGAGATTCTGGACACGGGAATCTGGAACAGAGCAGGAGAAAAGCGCAGCTGAGACACGGGGAACACTCGACCCACAGGTATAAGTGTTTGCAGTTTCGACTTAGAGAGCCAGTTGTGGTTGTGGAGAAATCCCTTTGGAGAAACCCCTGCTGTCCCTGCCTTGAGACAAGAGACGTGTCCGACCCTCAGGTGCCTCCCGGGCAGTTTCAGGGTCGTACAAACCCTGTGGCCCTGAGTGGAGCTCATCCCTCACAGTGAGAACCACCAGACACCGTCACCCCAGAGCCCCCAGGCTCCCTCCCTGAAGGGCTGATCCAGCCCCCAGCCCTGTCAGCCTCTGTTCCTCTGTTTCATGTGATTCAGATGTGATTTCTGTCCTTTGAAAGGTGTCACCTTCCTGCTGGATTCAGCCTCGCTCTTTCCCCCTGCTCACCCATCATTTGTCTTCTTAGTGCCTTTGTACAAAGCCATAATAATCCCATGAGCTGGAGAAAAAAAGTCAATAATTTACTCTTTCCTTCTAAAACATTTCCCCCAATGTTCCAGCTGACTTTCCCCATGTTTGCTCTTCCCAGCATATGTACTGAGCCTGGTGCTGCCCTGCTCCCCCTGCACAGATCTCAGAGAGTTGAGTTAAGGTTACATTTCTTTTCCATATCCATAAAACCCTCACTGGATCCCACTGAGCTCTGATCAGCCACTTCATTTTTGGGGAATGACACGTCTTGGGGACATGTCTGTCCCCATTTTCTCCTGCTTTGCAAGGGAAACTATTCACAATCACCTTCCACTCATTCTGTCATTAAATTAAATCCCACCTTTACTGCTCTGGCAGGCCAGCCCTCCTTCCTGCGTGGTATTCCAGACCCTTTTATGGAGCCTTTCCCCTATTCTGTGTCACTGACAGTTTCACTGACGCTTTCCTGCCTCCATGCTGTTCTTACTAACATGGTGACAGTGATGAACTGCTTTTAAAGTTTTGAGTTTGCAGCCTTTTAGTACAAAAGGATATGACTAGGGGAGCAGAATTCCTGGAACCTAAAGGAATTAAGCTTCTGCCTAAGGCCCCAGAGCAGCAGGTTCAGCAGCAGCTGCCTGGTCCTGACCTGGCTCTCATACCCAGCAAAGCCTGGAATGTTTCTGTCCTGCTGCCTGCCCCTGCCCATCCCAGCAGGGGCCAATTCCCTCTTTCCTTTCCCAGCTGGGCTCTTGCCCAGGCTCAGCAGCCAAAGGGCCTCTGGTGCTGAAGTGTTCCCCAGAATGCTCCTGCCCTAGCCATGCAGTGCAGCCAGAGGCTCTGCATCCATCAGTGTCTGTGCTGGCTGCAGGGCTGCCATTCACTCTGCCCGGGGTGTCCCCACCTGCCAGGCTCCTGCTGCACCTTTGTCACCAGGGCCTTGCAGAGCCTCTGCAGCTCTGCCTCCCCAGGAGCTGTCCCTGCCCACCACACGGGCAGGATGAGACGGGCTCTGAGGTCCCTTCCCACCCAGTCCCTGGGGTTCAGTGTCCCCAGGGGAGGCCCGGCCGTGCCTCTGTCCCTGCCCTGCTCACCTTGAGCGGGGGCACCCGCGGCACGGCCGCTCCGGGAAAGGGCTGCGTCCGAAACGGCTGCTGCGGGCAGGGCTCAGCCACGCGCGGCTTCTTCTCCGGGGTGCCCGGAGCGTCCTCCCCGCCCTCCGACTTCCTCTTGGGGGCCTCGGCGCCGACCTCCATGGCCTCGCTCCCGGGGGGCTTCGTGTCTGGGGCTGCCGTGGGGCTTTGCAGCTTGGCTGCTCCTGCCGCTGCCTCGGGGCTCTTTGGTTTGCTGGGGGCACCCGGAGCCTCCTTCCCTGGCCCGGGCTTCCTCTGCTCCTCCAGCCTGTGGCCGGCAGCCCCGCAGCCTCTCTCGGGCAGGTTTTCCACACGGGCTCTCTCGGGCAGGTTTTCCCCACGGGCTCTCTCGGGCAGGCTTTCCCCACGGGCTCTCTGGCTGAGGCTCTCCAGGTTTTCCACACGGGCTCTCTGGCTGAGGCTCTCCAGGTTTTCCACACGGGCTCTCTGGCTCAGGCTCTCCAGGTTTTCCACACGCGCTCTCTGGCTCAGGCTCTCCAGGTTTTCCCCACGGGCTCTCTGGCTGAGGCTCTCCAGGTTTTCCCCACGGGCTCTCTGGCTGAGGCTCTCCAGGTTTTCCCCACGGGCTCTCTGGCTGAGGCTCTCCAGGTTTTCCCCACGGGCTCTCTGGCTGAGGCTCTCCAGGTTTTCCCCACGGGCTCTCTGGCTGAGGCTCTCCAGGTTTTCCCCACGGGCTCTCTGGCTGAGGCTCTCCAGGTTTTCCCCACGGGCTCTCTGGCTGAGGCTCTCCAGGTTTTCCCCACGGGCTCTCTGGCTGAGGCTCTCCAGGTTTTCCCCACGGGCTCTCTGGCTGAGGCTCTCCAGGTTTTCCCCACGGGCTCTCTGGCTGAGGCTCTCCAGGTTTTCCCCACGGGCTCTCTGGCTGAGGCTCTCCAGGTTTTCCCCACGGGCTCTCTGGCTGAGGCTCTCCAGGTTTTCCCCACGGGCTCTCTGGCTGAGGCTCTCCAGGTTTTCCCCACGGGCTCTCTGGCTGAGGCTCTCCAGGTTTTCCCCACGGGCTCTCTGGCTGAGGCTCTCCAGGTTTTCCCCACGGGCTCTCTGGCTCAGGCTCTCCAGGTTTTCCCCATGCGCTCTCTCCCGGCCAGGCCCGGGGCACTCCCCGGCCTTGGCTGCCTTGGGTTGCAGCTCCTCTGTGCCCTCCTCTGCTGCTTTCCTGCCGGCTGTCCCGGGGCCTGGCTGTGCTTTGGGCTCCAATGGGGACAAGCCCTGCTCGCGGTGCGGGGCTGGGGGGCTGCGGGGCCGGGCGGGCTCTGCCTCCGTCAGCCGCTCCGACTCCTCGGGGCTCAGCCCAGAACTGCCAAGGAAAACAGAGGCTTTGCTTTGTAAAACGTCCCTGCCACACCATCCCAGCCTTAGGGAAATGGAGGCAGGATTCTCTAAATAAACTCCCTAAATAAACGTTCACACCCCCAATTCTATGCCACGATCACTGAGAACCTTCCCTATTGATAATCCTTCCACAGGAAAGAGAAATCAGCATCAAAGATTTAAATGTAACACATGGAACACTGGGTAGCTCCAGGCCCGTTCCAGACACCAATTCTCCAGGGTGCAGATCCAAAGAGTTTGGCCAACAGTGAGTATTTCCTGCACGAGCCCCCACAACCTCCTCTGCAGCACGGGACAGCCCCGGCTCCCACGGTGACAGTGGCAGGAAGGGACACTGAGCAGGCTCCCACCACCTCCTCAAGGGGAACATGGAATCCACTTCCCAGAGTGATGCCTAGGAAAGCTTACTTACTCCTCTTGGAGTAACTTCATCCCTCCCTCTCAATGGTCTGTCAGATTGGGCTTTTTCCCCACACATAACCCTGTGAAGGTCTGGAGAGTCTCTGCATTGGCTCCACCAGACAAGTTCTTAGGAGCTGGGGGGAGCTGAGGTCCTGCTCTTGCACACGTCCCCTCCATGCTGTCCTGCTGTCCCTGTGCCCCTGATGCTCCAGCCCTGGGGCTGTTGTGCCCTTCCCATGGGCATAGACCTGGGTCAGGTGGCTGATAAAGCTCCTGAGCTGCACTCCCAGCCTGCTGTATCCCTGAAGTTGTTCCTACAGCCTGTATGGTCACCCCCCAGCATCCCAACCACACCGTGGAGTGCCAGGAATAACCCAAATGCTCTGGAGGGTTAAAAGACCCCGGATGAATAGGAGGCACAGTGGCTGGCAGGGTGAGGACAAACAAAAACCTGGCACAGTGCAGGATTAGAAATTCCTGATCAGTTACTGACACTTGTGTGCTCCTTTCCAGGTCTCTAACTCACTCAGAAACCCCAAATCCTGCCTGTAGCCCAAAGGATGGGGAAATCCTGAGGCAAGAGGAGGCACAGAATAGAAGCTTTGCAGCTTTGGGGGCTTAAGCAGGTCGTGTGGGAATGCAGGCCCTGACCTGGAACACGCTCGGCCACCACAGCTTCTCCAGAGCCCCAGCTCCAGGAGAACCCTGGGGTGGCTCCAAGCAAGGAGGGGGAAGAGGTTGGAATCCTGGACACCCTGCACTGGATAAAGGGTGAGGCAAACACCTCACACCTGACCTGGATCCTGCTGGCAGTTCCTGATTTCCTGGGACCAGCTGAAGCCAGAAACCTTCCTCAGCTTCCAGTGCTGATGAAACCCAACGTCCAAGGACAGACCAAGCCCAGACCCCAGCTGAGCTCCCACCTCTGCCCGTAGTAGCTCTCAAAGAAGTGCTCCTTCCACAGCTCCACCTTCTTTTCCTTCTCGATTTCTTGCCGGATTCGGAGCTGCATTTCCGGGGTAAACTCTCCTGTGGGATGCAGAAGGGATTTCTGAGGCAGGACAGGGCCGGGTAATGGGGCACAGCCCCAGCTGAGTGTCCCAGGACACTGCACCTGCCCCTGGCCCCAACCTGAGCCTCCAGAGGAATGGGGCAGTCAAGGGAACGGAGCTGGGAAGGGGCTGGAGCCCCAGCAGGGGCTGAGGGAGCTGCAAACCGGCTCAGCCTGGAGAAAAGGAGGCTCAGGGGGGACCTTGTGGCTCTGCACAGCTCCTGACAGGAGGGGACAGCCAGGGGGGTCGGGCTGTGCTGCCAGGGATCAGGGCCAGGAGGAGAGGGAATGGCCTGCTCAGACTTGGAAGGGCCTCACCACCCTGACAGGAATTTTTCTCCCAATATCCCACCTAAACATCCAAAGGGATGGCTCAAAGGACTGAGCACCCCGTGCTGGTGACTCTGTGCTCTGCTCTGGAACAGAATTTCCCTTCTCTGCCCCCTCTGTCTGTGTTTAGGTGCCACAATTCCAGAATGCCTCAGCTCTACTGCCCATTCAGGAGATTTGAAACACATTTTTCCTTTTTTTCTCATCTCCTCCAGAGATTTGCTTTGTCACTTCAGCACAGAATTCATTCTGCAGCCCCCTCTGACTTTGAGCCCCCAGTTCTGGGTCTGCCTTGGCTCCCAAGCCTGCACAGCCTGCAGTGAGCCCTACAGAGCTCCAGCTTCTCCAGGAATATCCTTGAGGCTTCCCCAGCCCTTCCCCAGCTGAGGGGATGCGTGGGGAGGCTTTACCTTCCGACAGCCTCTCCTTCCAGCCCTGGGCAGCCGAGGTGAAGAACTCGTTGTTGAGCGCGGAGCTGCTGAGCTTCATCAGCCCGTCAGCCCCGACCTGTGAGAGACACAGCCCAGGTCACCTGCTGGTCACAGCCCAGGTCACCTGCTGGTCACAGCCCAGGTCACCTGCTGGTCACAGCCCAGGTCACCTGCTGGTCACAGCCCAGGTCACCTGCTGGTCACAGCCCAGGTCACCTGCTGGTCACAGCCCAGGTCACCTGCTGGTCACAGCCCAGGTCACCTGCTGGTCACAGCCCAGGTCACCTGCTGGTCACAGCCCAGGTCACCTGCTGGTCACAGCCCAGGTCACCTGCTGGTCACAGCCCAGGTCACCTGCTGGTCACAGCCCAGGTCACCTGCTGGTCACAGCCCAGGTCACCTGCTGGTCACAGCCCAGGTCACCTGCTGGTCACAGCCCAGGTCACCTGCTGGTCACAGCCCAGGTCACCTGCTGGTCACAGCCCAGGTCACCTGCTGGTCACAGCCCAGGTCACCTGCTGGTCACAGCCCAGGTCACCTGCTGGTCACAGCCCAGGTCACCTGCTGGTCACAGCCCAGGTCACCTGCTGGTCACAGCCCAGGTCACCTGCTGGTCACAGCCCAGGTCACCTGCTGGTCACAGCCCAGGTCACCTGCTGGTCACAGCCCAGGTCACCTGCTGGTCACAGCCCAGGTCACCTGCTGGTCACAGCCCAGGTCACCTGCTGGTCACAGCCCAGGTCACCTGCTGGTCACAGCCCAGGTCACCTGCTGGTCACAGCCCAGGTCACCTGCTGGTCACAGCCCAGGTCACCTGCTGGCAGGCCCTGTGTCCCCAGGCACAGCTCGAGTGCAGCCCTGGCCACATCCCTGGGGACCTGCCCGGGGCCAGGGGCCGAGCCCAGCTCTGCAGGGCCAGGACTGTCACACAACTGCCCTGGCCACAACAAAGCAGTGCCTCAGTGGGTGACACTAAAACCATGGTGCTGGGGGTTATTTCTTCAGCTCTAGAGGATTTGGGAACACTCCCAATGTCCCAGGTTGTTCCCAGCTCTGCCCAGCCTGGCCTTGGGCACTGCCAGGGATGCAGGGGCAGCCCCAGCTGCTCTGGGCACCTGTGCCAGGGCCTGCCCACCCTGCCAGGGAACAATTCCTGCCCAAATCCCATCCAGCCCTGCCCTCTGCCACTGGCAGCCATTCCCTGGCTCCTGTCCATGTCTTGTCCCCAGTCCCTCTCCAGCTCTCCTGAAGGCTCCATTCAGCTCCTGGATGGTCACAATGAGCTCACCCTTGGCTGGGTTCACTCGCCCCTGAGCCTTTCCCCTCTCCCCACACGTACCCGGGATACCAGAAGGGATCTCTGTGGACAGGATTTTCTGAGCATGAAAGATATTTCAGCCTCTCAGGGGCTGATCTGTTCCCAAGGGAAAGTCTTTTGGGAAACTTCTCTTTCAAGGACTATTGTTTGTAAATAGGTTTTGGTTCTCAAAACAATATCACACCGCTGTTCTGAATGTGTTTTTCTCTTGTTCCACCAATGGCACCAGAGAGGTGCTTCCTTAGTCCAATCAATTTAACCTGTATGGGAACACCTTATAAAAATGGTAAAGAACCCCAAAATAGAGGCTTCCTGCCTCCTTCTGGGAAAAAACCTTGCTGTTGTAATATTGAATTCACACTGCTATTTCATGTCTACTAGCAACAGATCTCCACCTGGAATTCCTTCCTGCAGCCCTGGGTGGGTGCCCAGGCTGCCCCAGTGGGTGCCCAGGCTCCCTGGGTGGGCGCCCAGGCTGTCCCAGTGGGTGCCCAGGCTCCCTGAGTGGGTGCCCAGGCTGCCCCAGTGGGTGCCCAGGCTGCCCCAGTGGGTGCCCAGGCTGCCTGGAGCCCTGCAGGGGCAGCAGCCCCGGGGTGCCCGTACCTGTCTGTCCACGTCGGGCAGCAGCAGCAGCAGGCGCTGCTGGCACTCGGGGGGCAGCAGGGAGAAGGTGTGCTTGTTGATCAGAGCCCGCAGGTTGGTGTTCACCAGGATGGAGTCTGGCGTCTCCACATCGATCTCGGCACAGCGAGCCCTCTTCAGCTGCCCTGTGAGGAGCACACACCTGAGCACACACCTGTGAGGAGCTCACACCTGAGCACACCCCTGTGAGGAGCTCACACCTGGGCACACCCAGCCCCACCCCTGTGAGGAGCTCACACCTGGGCACACCCAGCCCCACCCCTGTGAGGAGCTCACACCTGGGCACACCCAGCCCCACCCCTGTGAGGAGCTCACACCTGGGCACACCCAGCCCCACCCCTGTGAGGAGCTCACACCTGGGCACACCCAGCCCCACCCCTGTGAGGAGCTCACACCTGGGCACACCCAGCCCCACCCCTGTGAGGAGCTCACACCTGGGCACACCCAGCTGCCCTCCCCGAGGTCCCTGGGCAGGAGAACAGCCCGGTGCCACCGTGGGAGCTGTGCCACACTCGTGCCACCACAGCACAGCCACCAACAGAGTCTGTGACCCAGGCACAGAAATCCCACCCCAGCCACATCCCAGCCCCAGCCAGCCCTCCTCACTGGGATCCTGGCAGGGAGGGCTCTCGGGAGGGTTCTCACAACTCCCTTTGGCCACTGCCATTTTCTGTTTTGAGTCTCCAGTTAAGGTCCCTTTGTTCCTGGGGATTTCTTTTGGGCTCTCCTGCTCTCTGGAAGTGCCTGTTTTCCACAGTGACACGGGCTGGGATAGGAACCTCAGAATGAGGGAGTGGCTGGAGCTCTGCCAGGAGGGATTTAGGGTGGATGTCAGGGAAAGGTTCTGCTTCCCCCAGAGGTGCTGGCACTGCCCAGGCTCCCCAGGGAATAGGCACGACCCCAAGGCTGCCAGAGCTCCAGGAGAGCTTGGACAGCTCCAGGGATGCCCAGGGTGGGGTTGTTGGGATATCCTGGCCAGCACCAGGAGCTGGATTCCATGATCCTTGTGGATTTCCTCTCTCTCAGGACATTCCATGACTTTGTAAGAATATCCTTGAACTTGCCATGGTCAATCCCACCCTTGGAAGGTCGGGAGGGCTGAGTAAGCCCCGGCTCCAGCAAAGGGCTGGGAGCCAAATCCAGCAGGGTCTGAGGGATGGAGTGCAGGGAGGAATTTCTTTTCCTTTGTCATGTTATTAGACTGTGTAAGTACATTAAAAACCCATAAATAATGCAGGTCCTTCTGTGCTCTCCAACAGCTGGGAATTCCCAGGAGAGGCCCAGCTGATGAAGCCTGGGAAGGGCAGACCTGAAGAAGGCATTGTGAATTATTGATCCCAATTCCCAGCAGGCTGGCAGCACCTCCCAGGGTCCCTCAGCACTACAATTAGCACAGGCCACTCCACTTTGCTGTTTTAGGCTTTTGGCCTGGCACAGGAGCAGTTGAGGGCTGGCAAAGCAGGGAAATCCATCTCTTACGTGCGTGGAGCCTGTCGGATCTTGGGAAGGGCTTCTTGCCCAGCCCTGGCAGGGAGTTCTCCAGCTTCACCGAGGGCGAGGAGCTGGGCAGGGAGTTTGGGGGGCTGCTGGAACGTCCATCCACCTGCTTCCCTTCCCAACCTGCTGGAAAGGGAGACACTGCAACACGGGCAGGCACAGAGGGATCCTGCATGGGGATAATCCTGCAGGGAATGGGGGCTCTGCAGCACCCAGAGCCAGCCCTGCAGCCCCAGCACTGCCAGGACAGACATTCCTGTGCTCTTGGAGTGCCTCCTACCCAGCAGCTGCATGCAGGAGATCCCCTGGAGCCACCAGAATGTCCCAAAACAAAGGCATGGACAGGCACGTCACAGGTGCTTTCAGTCCATGTCCCAGTTAATCCCAATTTCTTTCCCACCCAATCCAAGCCAGGCAAGGTCTCATTAACACTTCCAGGGCTAACAGAGCTCCTGGCAGAGCTCACTGGCAGGGAAATCTCTCCATGCCTCTCATGTCCTTGCTGAACTTCACCCTTCCACTGCAGCTTTTGTCCTTGCCCACCCTGGGGAATTCCTCCTCTTCCCAATGCTCAGTTTTCCATCCTGGCTCCTCTCCCTCCCTCCCCTTTCTCACACAAGCTGTTCCAGCTCTGAATCAATCCCTGAAATTGTGGAATCAGTGCCTTGCATTCCACTAGAATGTTGTTCCCTGTCCAATTCCTGCTCTCTCCCCACACCTCTCCCCCTGTCCCTACTGGGAGCTGTCACAGGGAGCGGGGAAAAGCGGCTTCATGGAGAAAAACACAGGGGGAGCCTTCCAGGCCTTGACAGGGAGGGGTTTACAGCCTGAGAGGGCTTCTGAACCCACCCACCCCACCTGGAACCAGCTGAGGAGGAACTCAAGGAAAAGCCTGGAAACAGGAAAAGCTCCTGACCTGAGCCCAAGGAAAGCAGCCAAGGCTGGAGCCCACAGCAGGAAGGGCAAGACTCGCTGGCCTTTGCACCACTGGTGTAAGTCCCAGCAGGCAGGAGGGACATTCACCAGGAATGAATCCCAGATCCTGCCCCAGGACAGGCTGAGGGCCAGGGGAGCTCCCAGGCACTCCCAGCTTCTCCTGGAAAATCCTCACCCTGCCCAGGGAACTTCCACAGGACATTCCCACAGCTGCTCCCAGGATGTGCAAATACAGATGTTTGCAATGCTGCTCCAGATCCTCTCTGGCTGCTCCCACACCAGGGATGGAATGGGGACACTGGGAATTCCCCTGGCCTGGAGTGGGACTGGCACAAGCTGGCCACGTTCCACATCCCAGCTGCCTGCAGGGAATGAGGCTGGAATGCTGAGCCCTGCCAGGGATTGTCTGGGACACTGAGCCTGCCCCAAGCCAGGGAATTGGGCAGGTGCCAGGGAATTGAGCAGGTGCCAGGGAAGGTGTCCCTGCCATGGGAACATCCCAGAGGCAGATGCAGAATTCCTTGCTCCACAGGCAGCTGTGCCTGTTTCCAGCACAGCTCCTTGGCTGAAGGACTGACAGCTTGGAAGGGAAGGAGTTTTGGGACTGGGATGGGGTCAATAATTAATGCTAATGAATTACTCATGAATGATTTACAGGCTTTACTTTTTTCAATAGCTGAGAAAACCTTGGGATTTGGGACTGGAGATGCAGTTTTGCTGGCACCTGGATCAGGGCTGGGAGCAGCCTGGGACAGTGGGAGGTGTCCCTGCCATGGCAGGGGTGGCACTGGGTGGGCTCTGAGCTCCCTTCCCACTCAAACCATTCTGGGATTTGGTGATTCTGTGGCTCACAACCAGGACCTTACCAAGGCACTCAGTTATGCTGGGAAGATATCAGGGAAAACTGGCTGGAAGTAACCACCAAGAATTTGGGATACTGTGGAAAATCTGGTGCTGGGAGGGGATCTCCTGCCCTGCTGCACCAGCCAGAGCAGAGCAGTGACTTCAGATTTCTGACACCACAAATTCTGGAAAAAGATCCCCTCAGGGATCCTCCAGATGAGAACAGGACATGGAACCCACCCTGCAGGATGAGGAGCCACTTCAGAAAACACAAACACCAGGAGAAATCCCCAAATATAAATAACCAGGAGAAACTCCCAAACATGAACACTAGAAGCCCAAACAGAAAGAGCAGGAGAAATCTCCAAACAGAAAGAGCAGGAGAAATCCCCAAACAGAAAGAGCAGGAGAAATCCCCAAACAGAAAGAGCAGGAGAAGGCCCCTGCATGGGGTGCAGGTGACTGGGGAAGTCTCTGAGCACTGGGAGCAGCTTTCACCAGCCAAAGGCACGGTCGGGTCTATCCAAGCTCCATCCAAGGCCTCTCCCAAGTCTGGCCTTACCTGGTGCATGCCCAACAGACCCAAGCCCTGAGGCAGAAGGTTCCAGAACCCAAAGGAGGCTGAGGAAGGAGCAGTTTCCCAGCCCATCCCGGGTCACACGTACCCGACCTCCCGGGCGCGGCGGCCTTGGCCTTGAGCAGGGCGTGCTGGCCGGGGGGCAGCGCCAGCCCCGGGGCCAGGCCTGCCCTGCACTGCTGCTGCTGCTGCTGCTGCTGCTGCTGCTTCTGCTGCTGCTGCTTCAGGGCCTGCAGGGACAGGAACACGGGGTCAGCCACCCCAGAGGCTGCGGGACACAGCCCCGGCTCGGGCTCGGGAATGGGAATCCCAAATGCATCCCCAGAGCGACACAGGTGACACAGACTGAACAAAGCAGCCACCTCCCACCTCTGCAGCTGCAGCTACAGCCACTGCACATCCCCTCTGGGGCTGCCTCACGGGAAAAGGGTCTCAAAAAGGCACAGGGAAAGGACCCCAGGTGTGGAGCTGTGAGTGCACACAGAACTGCAACAGCACCCCGGAGTTCATCCCATCTCCTGAGAGAGCAGCTTCCCCCAGGGCTCCTAAGGGAAGGGTTTTAATTAATTTTTAATTCAATCAGCAGTGACAAAGATTTAACGCTGAAGAGAACAAAACAAAAGCCTTTGTTTCAGGAAAGACTCTGGGTGACACCAGGACAGGGCCCCAGAGGCACCCGGGGCTTCGACAGCAAGGGTTTGGTTGAACTGCAAACCAAAGTTTGTGTTGGCAAAAACCAAAATCCAAACCCAGCTGACTTCAACAGCAGAAAAATGCCAACAGATCAAGGATTCCATGGGATTTCATAACAGGAGTAACCGGGTATGTTGTGCTGCATGCACACAAATGAGGGGCACAGTTAACTAGGGGGTCATCATTGCCTTAAATAATAACAACAATAATAATAATAATAATAACAGTAACAAGGGCTGTTACTGCAGTAACAGGATCCTTGGATCCTGTTTTCCCTTTATAAAATAGTTTCTATGCAGTCACTTCCCCCAGAGCTTGGAGAAGCGTTCAGCGAGATGGAAACGCAGCAAAATTGAACTGACCTCCTGATATTGAGGTCAAAAGCTTTCAGAGAAGAGAGATTAAAAGAGCCTTGGCATTCACAGGAACCACCAAAATGCACAAACAAGGTCAGGAGAGGTTTTCAGAGCCTGCTTGGGTGAAGCCCAGGGAGCAGTGACCACCAGGGAGGCACTGACTGCTGTGCCCAGGCTGGCTGGATGCCACGCTCCGTGTGCCAGGCTCTGTGCACTGCCTGTGCTTTTCCTGCCTGAGCAAACACAACTCCAGGTTTGTTCCCTGTGTCCCCTCAGCTGCTGGTCCTGCAGTGCTGGAGGGGAGAACAGCAGGAAACTCCTTGGATGTCTTTTGGAATTCCCTGTCAGCACCATCCTTCTGGTCTCTGGTACAAACATTTGGGAGTTCTTGGAATGGGAATTACACTGAGTCCTGCCACATCAGGGGGATGGGGCAGCTCTCCTCTGGGGAAAGGCTGAGAAAACTGGGATTGTCCAGCCTGAGGAACTGAAGGCTCTGGGGTGACCTAATTGTGACCTCCCAGAGCCCAGAGGGGCTCCAGGAGAGCTGGAGAGGGACTGGGGACAAGGGATGGAGGGACAGGAGCCAGGGAATGGCTGCCAGTGGCAGAGGGCAGGGCTGGATGGGATTTGGGCAGGAATTGTTCCCTGGCAGGGTGGGCAGGCCCTGGCACAGGTGCCCAGAGCAGCTGGGGCTGCCCCTGCATCCCTGGCAGTGCCCAAGGCCAGGCTGGACCCTGGGGCTGGAGCAGCTGGGACAGTGGGAGGTGTCCCTGCCATGGGATGGGATTTCAGGTCCCTTCCCACCAAAACCATTCCATGGATCTGTGACAGTCACAGAATAATTCTGGTGGGAAAGGACCTCGGGAGTCTCCAAGTCCTGCTCAGCCAGGGCCTCCCTCAGGTCTGGGAAGCTCCAAGGATGGAGGGGCACAACTGCCCTGTGTCCTGATCCACTGCTGGACCCTGGGCCTTTCCTTCTGCCCTGTTTGGGAGGGCCCCCCTCAGCACCAGATGGATGTGAAATCCTCAGGAGTCAGAAGCCCTGTGGATGTGGCACTTGGGGATGTGGTCAGTGGGAATTGGCAGTGCTGGGAAGGGTTGGACTCCATGGGCTCTGAGGGTTTTTGCAACCCAAACAATTTGGGAGTCATGGAATCTCCAGCAGGATGAGCCAGTTTCAGTTCTGACCCTACAAACCTCCAAGTCAGGAATTTTCCAGAGGATTTTAAGGAATGCAGCCTGGTACCCTCCCCCATGGCACAGGCATTGCTCAGCTGCCTTGTCCAGGCTGACCCAATCCTGGTTTCTGGAAGAGCCCCATCCACATTCCCAGTCCAGCAGCACGTGGAGTCCAAGGGTTAAATCCACCCCCTCTTCCCTCTGGGAATGCTGTCATTCCTGGAGAGGGGAGGACTGAGCCCAAGCAGCCCCAGAAATAATCCAGGGCACAGACAGGATTAAGGGCATGGGAGTTCCTTTCATTCCCCTTTCACAGTGTGTTTTCCAGCCCTGTCCCTCCTTCCCATATCCCAATTTCCCCTTTTCTGCTCCTTTTTATAAATTCCTGTTGCACCCCTGCCATGGGCAGGAACATCTTCCACTGGCCCAGGCTGCTCCAAGCCCCATCCAGCCTGGCCTGGGGCACTTCCAGGGATCCAAGGCCTTCCCTGGGCACCTGTGCCAGCCAGATCCCCTGTGAAGGGAAGAGCCTGTGGATGCTGGGGGAATGTTTGCCAGCCAGGATTAACGAGGGCTGGGGAATGCAGAGACTGTAATTAATGTCCTGCTCAATTAGGGGGAAGCAGTTTTCTGGGGATCCAGATGGAAGTAGAAGCTGGGCTGGGAAGTTCAGAGGAAAACCTGGCTGCAGTGCCAGCCCCCTGCACCCACAGGGGGAATCAGCCCCAGGGAACAGAACATTCCCAAAAGCTGGCATCTCCTTTGGCACCAGCTCAGCTCCCCAGGGCTGGAAGCAGAGCTCCTTCCCCTTCCCTTCCCTCTCCCCTCAGGAGCAGCCCCAAATCAGCGATTTCTCTCTCCCTGCACATCCCTGCCTGAGGCTGGGGCACCTCTGGAATGCCAAATGCTGGACACTTCCCTGATCCTGAGAGTCAGAGAAACAGGCTGGGCTGGGAGAGCAAATCCTGCTGGGACACCCCCTGATTCCATCTGCACTGACCCAGGACTCCTCCCACACATTTCCTCTCCCAAGAAGATCCAACCCCGACAAAGGATCCCAGGATTCCTTCCTAAGGGTCCTGGGAGCAGTGCAGCAGGGGGAAGCCCTGGGAGCTCCACACTCAGGGAACAATTCAGCTGGAATTCCTCATCAGGAGTATATCTGAGGCACAGACAGCTCCCACAGGATCCACAGCAGCCATTCCAGGCCTGGAAAAGCCATTCCTGCTCACAGCAGCCAGGAGGGGAGACAGGCAGTGTCCTGCTTCCTTCTCCAGGCATTCTGGCCATGGAATTCCTGCCCTCCTTCCTTCTCCAGACATTCTGGCCATGGAATTCCTGCCCTCCTTCCTTCTCCAGACATTCTGGCCATGGAATTCCTGCCCTCCTTCCTTCTCCAGACATTCTGGCCATGGAATTCCTGCCCTCCTGCCTTCTCCAGCCAATGCCCAGTGAATTCCTGCTCTTCCCTTCCCCTTCCCTGCATGTGGACATGCAGCAGCCATGGAATTCCCTGGGAGGGAATTGCTGCCCACCAGGGGAGCAGTTTCAGTGCATTTTCCCCCAAAGAGTGAATTTACCAATCCCATTTCCTCCAACTGCAGGAATCTACAGGATCTCATCAAAGGACTGGGACAAGAAATCCCATTTCACAGCCTTCCTCTAAAGTGGGAACTTTTGAAGTCCAGATGGTTTTTAGGAAAGAGGCAAAGGCACAAAACTGCCCAGGAGTGAGGGAAGCTGCAGCAGCCCCTGCTCCAGGCAGGAGCTCTGGGTTTCCATCCCGGGAGGATGGGCTCCCAGGAGGATGGGAATCATCCCAGGGGAATGGGTTCCATCCCAG
>VWYI01014996.1:263-13345 GCA_013399455.1 Anthoscopus minutus
CTCATTGTGTTTGAGTGTTTTATATATGAATGTTTTATTGGAATTATTTATGGGAATTATGAATATAGTTACCTTTTTTTGTCAAGTATGTAAATTACTAGCAGAGCATATTGTAATACATTGATGTCAGAGTACAATTAGGGATTGAATAGGAAACAATTCAATGCTGAAATAGTTCCAAGGGGCAGAAAGTACCAGAAATGCGTCCTTTTGCATGACAGGATGTAATTTTTTGTTTAGGATCACAGTACTATTTATACCAATTTTTTCTTGAAGAGAAGGCCAAAAAACATTGGAGTAGCACAGAACTGTATTGCTCTAGGTAGATTGGTGTTGGAAATTGAGAACTGGCTGTTTACCACTGTACATGATATCTGGAGCTGATGAGAGAGAAATCCGATTTGATGTCTTGCTGCTTTCTAAGTGAGAAGAGTCCATAAATTCTGTGATTTGGTGTTACATGTTTATTGTTGATTAGTACCCATTCTATCTGCAATATAAGTATAGACACAGTAGACACAGATATAACAAGCTAAACAGTCCCTCTTTTGAAAAAGCACAAGAGTGATCCTTATGTGAATAGCCAAGTAGTCTCAGAGCAACTGTTAAGGCTTGAAAAAGAAAGGAAAACTTAATTTAATTTTCTCTTCTCACCGTGGTTGAATGACCCTGGAATTATGAATACCAACCATAGATTCAAGACAATGGCTTCTTATCACCAGGAAATAGAACCTTTGTGTTTAAACACCCTAGTAGAATTTCTACTCATGGAGATGGAAGATTCAGATTCATATATTTTTAATTGTGTGTACCAGTGATATTTAAAGTTGAAGACCAATGAAAAATTCTAGTCATAGACACAAATTTGAAACCAGCACAGGATCTCAGGAATTTAGAAGCAATTTTTCTAGAATAACAAGTTTTGTTATGTTTGGAGGGGCTTCAACCTCTGCCCTCTCCTTTCAATTTGTTATGAGTCATGGGAATTGAATGTTTAGACTGATGTGGGCACCAAGTATTAAAGACCTCAATTTGGTGCCAATTAATATTTTTTGTGTGTAATAACACACAATCCTAAATCTTACCGTATAAATGGATTGCCATCGTTCATTGTCCTGCATAAAAAACTTCTCTGATGCTTTCCATTCTGTTCCTTAATCACATCTGAAATCATGAGAGTTGTCCTTATTCTTTATCTGTGAAATATAAATTAAGATATAAACACTATAATTATTCTTTTTGATATTGGTATTCTCTGTTAGATTGGCTGTTGTCATTAGTAAGGTAGGAGATAATGACAAGTTTCCCTTCCCAGCCTCATGCTCATGACTGAGGCATGCATTTACGTTAAACAAAGAAATACAGGAGTATCTGTTCCACCTGCCACTAAATATTGTGCATAGTATATTATTTTCCCAATTCCAGCTTTTTCTTGTTATTGCAGATATTATGAATAAGAAACCACAGCTGGCCTGGAAGCTCTATCTGAAGATGGAAACCTCAGGGGACTCCTTTAATCTGTTGCAGCTCATTGCAAATGATTGTTACAAGGTGAGTTTTCTCTTTAGAGCTTGGTGTATGACATTTTCATTCAGTGATTGTACCAACAGTAATTTTTTGATACTTTTTATCATTGTTATCACTACTTTCTTTTATAATGGCAAGATGTCTAATAATGTGAATGACTTGGTAAGAATTAGTCAGTATTTTAACCTACAGGCCTTTTTGGTAGAGAACCCATTGATTAAATTGTTGGCAAAATACTGCATGCTTGAGCTATCAGTAATGATAAGGGTTGCTTTTCCTGCTAGGGATTCATTATGGTGTTCTTTTGTTTGTTTGCTTTTGTTGGGACAGTGTTGTGTTTTCCTTAAAGCTTGTAATGAAAGAAACTCGTTGTGATCTCAATAGCAATATTCTAAAACTGAAAGAATTATCCCTTGTACATCTTTCAAGTACTCAGTTGCCATCTCACCCTAAAAGCCTAGTTGCTCAAGCAAGTGGCTGTGTCTCTCGTGTTTCTTGTAGAAGCAATTTGTAAAAGCAGGTTGATAATCAGACCTCATGTAAAATCTCTCTCTAGATCATTTCAAGTCTTACTTAAATCTGTTGATTGCTTTGTTTAAATTATTTTCAAAACCTTGTCCTGAAGAGGAGAAGTAGCTCCATATCTTGGATTTATCTAGAGCTCTTAAAAGCTGCATTTATAGAACTCAATTTTTCAGCCTAGTTGTATGTCTACATATGTTCGTAAATGGCTGCTCCAAAATTGTTCCTTTCTTACTAAAATTCGTCTTTGTACACTGGCAGCCATTGTACCTCTTGAACTAAATGTCAAGGCCCATGTTGTTTGATTTTATGTGGCATTTTCAGTTGTTTCTGAGACACTACATTATATTGGAGGTCCATAGACAGCACCAGAGATGTACCTTAAGAAGGCAGTTGCATTAGGCTTTGCTCAACAGAAAAAAGAATGAGCATGGATGGAACAAGGTCAACAGTGTCCTGAGTGCTGGTGTAGCTGATTCCTCATTGCTGTGCTGATAGAAATTGTTCAGTGAGGAAGTTGGCATGAAGGATTTCATGCTAATTTCTTGATGCTTTTTATGCAGTAGCCCATCTTGTCCATATGGGGAACAGCACAGGACTTGGGGTGAAGCATTTCCTAGATTTATGTCAGATAGAAGGAGAACAGTAAACGTGTACCAGCTTAATGGAACTAGATCAGATACTAATTTGGATAGATAAGTATTCTAATTTTCCTTTTTAGCTGACACATCTGATAGTATTTGTGCTCACTATCTTTATTTCTATACATTTAAGTGTTTGCCAGTCATCAGTGGTTAAAATCAACATTGATGTGAAGAAAAGAGAATTACTCATCCTGTAGTACCAGTGTTTCTCTGACTAAGGTTTCCAAATGTAGCTCCCAACAGCCTGCACTTTTTTCTCTGCAGGCTTGCAGCTACTAAAGGATGGGAGGTTGTGCTCAGTCTGCCTTCTGTGATCTCTCATGGGAAGATGCTAGTCACAAACAACATTGCCCTTCAGGCTTGCCCAAGTGGAGAACACTCATACAGCCCACATGAGATATGCTTTGCTGACTTCAAAAGCCACAGTTAATCTGGTCACTCCTTTTGCATTGACTGTTGCCAAGCAACTTCCTCCTGGCTCCCAATTACAAGTAGAGAACCTAAGGCAGAAAAGATAGGGTACACACTGGATTTTCCTATGCTAAGGAAAATTTTGGATTATAGGGTCACTGAATCTTCTTTTGTACTGTATTGTAACAGTGAAGAAAAAAGTTTAAGTTAAAACCAGGAGACAAATAATGTTTACGTGAGGAAATGTGCTTTCATTTTCAAATGTTTGGACTAGTTGAAGGTTGATATTCTGTCAAGGGTTTTGGTATAGTTGGTATGACACTAGATAAGGGCACCTCAAAAAAAGATGTTATAATACCACTTGTTTCTTATTTTCCCAACTGCAGTATCCCTGTTCTGTGCCACTTGCTGCCTGCAGAAAAGCAGGAAAATGCACATTGCTTCTACAACTTACTGCTGATTTCAGAAAACTGAGCTCAGTGTTTTCAATCCCCTTCTGAAAGGTGGTCAGGAATAATGTTTCACTTTCTGTGCAGATGCGTCAGTTTTACTATTCAGCCAAAGCCTTTGATGTTCTGGAGAGACTGGACAATAATCCTGAATACTGGGAAGGCAAGAGAGGTGCTTGTGTGGGTGTATTTCAAATGATCTTAGCTGGCCGAGAAGCAAAGTGAGTATTCTGTGTTGTATCTGAATTTATTTTACTCTTTTCCTATTTTCAGCTAGCTGTAAGCCAGAATCATCATCTCAGCTTTAGAACTACATATGGTCTTCCAATCTTTTATTGACCTTTCAGAGAATAGACACTCTGTCCAGAGGCTCCATATGCAGTCTTCAACCTGAAGTGTATCTTCCACACCAACAGTTAGAGAATATATGGTAGAGAATAATTTAGGAGCAAGTGCTGTGGACTATAAAATACCAAAATACTTTAGTCATCATCACTAGGAATAGCTAGATTATAAGCATAGTAGTACATTCATGAACAGAGAGAGAACAACATCATTTCATGTTGTGGGTGTAAGAATGGAAAACTATCACACGACATTTTAAGGTGCATAGAATAGAACTAAGGAAACATTTACTCAACACTGTAGGAAGGACATGATTTCTCTAAACAAAGAGTAGATGAGACTGTGTTTTCATTAAAATTTGTCTTCGGGAGACACTGACCGTGTCACACAAATATACTTACTTGATGAAAGCTTAAATGAAGTCATCTGTGTTACTGATTATTTTGGTGTTGGCCCATTTCACTGGATGAGGGAATGAGAGAGAGTAACGAAGCTGTATTTAAGAACTGCTCCCTTGTGAATATTCTGCTGTGATGCCAGATGGCCATTGTCCTCTGGCCAAAGTTGCTGTTTCCTACATGACTGGTAGGTGTGTATCTTGGCTTCTACACCTTCCTTCTATTCATTTCTCTGCTGGAATAATCTCATTAACTGCTATACCTTTCAAGTGTCCTTTTAGCAATCACTGCAGCAGATATGGTCAAGTACACATAGCTTGCCTGTTTTTCAAAATATGCAATTAAGTTCTGACTGTAAACTAACTGGCAAACTGCAGCAGTATAGGTTTAATACTAATAGGTTTATTCTGTTAGGAGTGTTGATTTCCATGTTATTTGTATTTATGTGTATTGTGTTATATGTAAAGTGCTTTGGTGGCATTAAACTAGATGTTACCATACTAAAGACTAGCAAATAACATTAAAGATTTTTTTTCAAACTTTGGTTTGTTCTGGGGAGCAATTTTGCAAGAGTGAGGGTATATGTACAAATACACATGTGCACACACTAAACTAATAACATTTTAGTGATTTTTTTTTCACTTATAATTTCTTTACAATTGTATTCAAGAAGCTTTCGTCAGATGCTATGGGATTGCATCTGATGCACATTTCAACCTATTCCAGCACTGCAGATGAATGGACTTCTCTGTCTCAGAGGACCCATGTTTTGTGAAATAGTTTGATGGGAGCAGTTTGTTGTATTAGTTGGGTCTAACCCTCACTTAAATCTTTGCTTTTCACTTTTTCAGAGAGACTCTGCGGGAAGTACTGCACCTTCTGAAGAGCACCGGTAATTCTCAAGTAGAATACATTGTTCGCATCATGAAAAAGTGGGCCAAGGAAAACAGAGTCCCTGTTTGAGTCAGTGTCACAAGATGAACTAGGTCAGTTGCTACTGTATGTCTGACTGCAAGACAAGGGTCTTGGTTTTTCCTGTGCATTCTGGGTATCTCCTTCCTTGCAGGACTTCAGGCATTCAAGCAGGTTGACCCAGGTGAGGAAGAGTGTCCTGCAGTGGGATTCAAAACATACAGCATGTTGGGTTTTTTTGAGGTTTTTTGATTTATTTTTTTTAATTAAAAGTTTATTGGTACTTTTTCTGTTGCATCACTCTATTCCTCTTTGAAAAAAGTTTCATTTTTTCAATAGTAGTTTCAACTGTTCACAAAATCAAAATGCTTCTCAAATATTCCCCAGATTCCTCCACAATGGAGGTATGCATGGTGGGTTTTTTTTTCCAGCAAGCCTTCTGGCTCTGAAGAAAAATCACATATTACATGATTCAGACAAACCTTCAGCAAGTGATGGAATGTGGCAAATGGAGATGGGTGACAGTGATACCACTAGGCACTATTGGGGTATTGGATAATACAAAAGGCATAATATAGAATCATATAATCATAAAATATCTTGTGTTGGAAGGGACATTAAAGATCATCTAGTTCCAACCTGCCATGAGCAAGTACAGCTTTCACTCAGAGCTGCTCAGGTTCCTCAGAGCTTTATCCAACCAGGCCTTAAATAGTTCAAGGGATGGGCCATCCACAACTGCTCTGGGTAACTTGTTCCAGTGCCTCACAACCCTCATAGTAAAGAATTTCTTCCTGATGTCTAAGCTAAACATAATCTCAGTTTGAAACCATTCATTTGCTCTTGTCCTGTCACTACATGCCCTTGTGAAAAGTCTCTCTTCTTTAGGACTTTTATAGATTTCCTATCTGGGGTAAAATACAAAGCATATTCTGAGGAGTATCCTTTTCTGGATTAATTCCAATTACCAATAGCTTAATTAGGGGTCTTCTTTGTCTGTAAGAATTGTTTTCTCTCTTATCATCTTTTCCAGAGCTTGGAGACTTATTTGACTGATGGTACTGTTCAATCTCACTTTGAAATGTAACACTTAAAACATTTATTCATGTTAATGTAGTTCACATGAGAACTTTAGCAATCTAATGGATAAAAATATCTTTTTAATTATTTTCTTCAGCATTTACCACCATTGTGAGCAATATATTAGTTATACTTTTGGATTCATTATACTCTCCCATTTTTTTAAGAACAGTTCAGGGAATACATAATTCTAAGAGAAGGCAACAATTGTAACATAAAAATGTGTTATACATTTGGTAGTAAAAAAAATTGTATATTATTTGTAAAAGGAAACTTTACATTTTATAAATTTGTAAATACTTAAGAAGTATTTTTTTATCTTTTGAGGGGAATTCAGAATACCATATTCTCTACTGTCTGTGCATTCATTAAAGCTCTTATTTGAATCTACAGTTTAATCTCTGATTGGTCTGTGTTGCTTCATACTGCAGAATTTGAAATAGTATATTCATTTTGCTGTGGAAGAGGGTAGGTTTGTGGTTGTTAAGTGCATGTTCATTAATCAGTCAAAGGCAAGCCAATGGCCTTGGTCCTGATCTTACTGTAGTTTGCTGTAACTAAGGCAGCTGGGTGTATGTGGAACATACACACCTTTCTGCCATATAATGTGTCTGGTTTTACTACTTTAAGCAAAAAATGTGGGTATTATTGTTCAGGTGTCTAGAAGTACATTGATAGTTGTGGTTACTTGCACTTAAATCTAGAAACTGATCCATTGCACTAGCAACAATAAGCCTTTCAGCTTTCAGGGGCAATGTTACACTAATTCTAAAGAGGTGTGAAAGGAGCAGTATTCTCACTGAAAGCAGTTACAAAACACTTCACTTGTGAACAGCATTTTTCTTTTCCATCTCAAGTTTAATTAACTTGGAAACAGATTGGGAATACAGTTATGAATCTTGGTACAAAGCTTCAAAAAAATCATGTTGGTGGCTTTGGAGCAGATGTTAAATGCATCTAATTATTCCCTTTACTGAAGCTTAACCTGCAGGAGAGCTGAAGAGCATCCAAATCCATTACAGACCATTTTACATGTTGGTTGAACCTTCTGAAATTAGTGTGATGGCTTTGCAGCATAAGGGCATGGGGGCCAATTTTAAATTGTCTTGTCTGTGACCAGGGAAGAAGATTTTTGTAAAACCTCGCCTTTATTTACTGTAGCCATAATGTCATATTTGATATGCTAAATAACATGGGGTTTAGCACAGTGCATTTTATTGACTAGTAATAAACTTTTAACACTTAAGATATAACAAGGGATTGCAGGCTTTGCCTTGAGCAGTGATGAAATAAGGTATTTTACATACTGCCTTAGCATTTAGATCTTGGTAATAGAACATCTAGAATGTATGTTCCATTGATTAATCTGAGGTCACATTCAAAGAATAGAGATGAGAAGTTACCTTAGCTGATACAGAAATGAAAGGTAATAAAGAGATAAAATTTTATCCCTGCTCATTTCCATATATTCCTAACTGTGGATATTTAAGGAGTCAAGGGACACTAAATAGGATGGCTAGGAGTGAAGGTAGATGTGGAGGAAAACAAGTGACCTATTGAGCAAGCAGGCTCAATGAATGTGCAGAGTCAGGGAAATGGGTAAATTTATTGGGTCAGAAGTAAGTGAATTGAAACAGTGGCATTTCAGATAATGTAATGAAAGGAAGACTAAGGCAGAAAGAAATTGCTGCATCATTATAATTTCAAGGAAGAATATGGAAATTAGAGTTATTTCTTATACTCTGAATAAGCATCTGATTCTGGAAAAATTAACTACAGAGAATGCACAGAAGGTACTGTGTTAGCAATCCTGGCTTTAATAGAGACTAATAGAGAAAGCCAAACCCCAAACAGCGTGTAACTGCTTTTAGCTGGGTGCTGACCCATTCCTGATGGATAAGAAAGTCAACCTTGAATTAAACTTGTTAATACCTGGACAGCAGCTATGACAGTAACATCTAAATGAATTAAACTGGAGGCAGCAAGCTCACTATGAAAGAAAAGTCATGTCCCATTATAGCACTGGATTGTAGTAAGCATTTAGGTTTATGTGGTTCTCTCAAATGGAAGCTGGCTCATTGACCTTCATAAGAAAGATGTGCAAGCATGAATGAGGAACTTTGATATTAGGTAGTCAGACACAAAGTAAACAATTACCTAAATGGCTGTTGTTACCTGTAGCTTCACAATATGGGAGTTATACATACATTGAAGAAAACATCTAGATTTTGCCCACTAGTTTACTCTTTAACCATTTTTCCTCTGTATTATCTCCAGAAGTAACTTCCATTCACTCTTTTTTGAAGTTTCATTTCCAAATTTCCCTCTTCCCTTTCTATCTGTTACATAGTCACTGAATAAATAGACAATTGCATGAAAGTCTTACAAGTAACGTTAAAATCAAGTCATTAATCAACTGCTAGATTAGCTGGCCTGACACTACATAGTGCTTGATGGTAGATTTCAGCACTGTTGAATCTAAAAACTAACTTGACTTACCATAAAATATTTACCAGAAAAACTTGAGTGTTAATTTGAAGATGGATAATAAAAAATCCATCGTTTTATTTTGAAATTTATTTAAATTGTTAAATCATACTTGCCTTTTTAGAAATTGTATCTTAATTCTAAATTCAACTTGTTTAGCCTTGTTTTCTGTTATTTAGTTCTTCAGGTGTTCATCATTGCTGTTAGCCATTAAAGCCTGGCATTCTTTGGTTTGGTTTGATTTTTTGGTGGTTTTCTTTGGAGGGTTTTTTTTTTCATCTTTAGGTATGCTGAAAGTGCAGTAAGTAAATTCTTGTTTGTCTGAAAGACCACTTCCCCTGTGAAGGTGTTTTGCAGGCTGGAACACCAGCAATTGGTTTGTTGACAGATTTTTTTTAAAACATGGCTGTTTAGCACTGGGCATAATTTCTCTCTGTATGTAACACTGCAATATGCTTCTCCATAGTGCTGCTTGCTATTCTCCTGCATGGGTACTCAAAGACCAATTCACCCTTTTTGTCATATTTTCATGGGGGAACCTTGTATTAAACTGGTTCTTGGCTGGGACATGGTATCTAGGATTTTTCCCAAACTGGTATTTTCCAGAATAGAGTTTTATCTTTTGGAAGAGGCAGACTACCTTTTGTTCTACAAAAATACATACTGTTCAAATTGGCTGTTTTCCAGCTTATGCAGACCACTCCACATGACTACTTATCCCCGCTAATTACTAGTTTGTTTCTCTGTAGCTTTTTATTAGCACTGTTTTACAGCTATATCTGGGTCATCAAGGGATCCTCCATGCTTCCAGGATCCCTAACGCATTGTTATTGATGACTGATGGCTACTTTTCATCATTTGTCATTCTCAACTTACTTAACATGTACCTTACAGTTAATGGTATTATGCTATTCTTTAAAATTAGGTGTATGACATCAGAAATTATATGCATTGCACTTATAAGAACTGCAGTATTGTTACATTCAGCTAAACTTCTAAAAGATCCATGTCATAGGAGATACTTACCATTCATTCTTTTATTAGAGGAGCCTTTTAGCATCCCAGAAGGACTTACAGAACGCAGTTGCTCGAGTTCTTTTGCATAATTTGAAACAACTCTTTTTTTGGCCCTGCAATCATTTAGCCACACACAAAAGGTTACCTTTGACTTTATAGAGTTTAAGCTTTCATTTGGAACAAATAAAGCAGGCATTTCACATCTCTGAGCAAGGGACAGCTCCTAAATTCCTTATAGGTCTTGCTTAATTGATGAATTACATTAGCAACGATTTATAGATTTAAAATAAAAGTACTGTCTATGTTTAGTAAGAGCTGTGACTTTTGAGAAGACACAGTGTATTCATCAAATAAAAAGAGAACTTTCAATTCATGCTTACATGCTTAAATTGTGCTTAGATGTTCCACATTGTATTATTCTCAGTAATTCTTTAGAAGAATTTAAAATAATGCTGTAAAATAAATAATAGTCTTTAATACATTTTTACAATAGATCTTCAAGACTGTGGGTCTCCAGTTATTTGAACAGGAAATATGCTGTCTCATAGTTTGTAGTGATTCTCAAATACAACTCAATCAAAATAAAAAGTGGGATACTATGTATGCTGTTCCATGAACCTAGGAATTGTATTGAGTTTTTTGTAGTACTTAAACCACATTTTAAGCTGGTCCTTAACTGCAGATGAGTGATGAGCCTTAGACTCCACCTTGATCACTATAAGCAACTTCCCTGTGGTCAGTTCTGTGAAAAAACACACGCAACAGTGCAGAATTATAACAGGTAACATTTTAAGAACACATGTAATAATGTTGACATTGTTTACATAATGTAGAAAAGAGCCGCGCTCTGATTCCAACAGCTGCATTGCTCATTGTAACAGCTACAATTTTCTTGGATGATTTTGTCCTTCTTCAGCATGATGGGATCATTATGCATGTCTACCCTAATGCTACTTGTAGCCTTTTTCCTACCTTACATTAATGCGTGAGGCCATTATATGGGGAGCCATAATGTGACAAAACTCAGTATCTTATTTTGCAGAGCTGGTGAATTAAGTCATATCACATGATGTCATTGTGTTTCATGAATCCATGTGTGGAAGTTAAGAAAATGTGACAAAAATTAAATTACAAAACCTGATAAATGAAGTCATAAACTGCCTGGTATATTTACATACTGATGATTATCTTAATGTTTTCATTCTACCAGTCTCACTTTTGTCTGACTTATTCATGATGCCACATGTGCTGAATTTAGCCATTACTGAACAGAGAAGCTGTCTATATAAAATTGTGGTGATTTTTTCTCCACCATTTAAAGGCAGAAGAGCTATTTTCCAGTCACAACAAAGTAATTTCTGAGGCAAGCATTACAAGATTCTCAACTCAGTTTAGCCAGTTATTCTCAAGCAGGCTTTGTCACTGTGTCCACTTTTCATTCTGCACATTCTCTTTCTCTACTGAGTGTTTTCCCTTCCCATCTCCCCACTGAAGTGATGGGCCTTACAGGACTACCAGACTACTGCTAAAATACTGCTGTTTTCCACTTCTCCTTTCCTCCCCTTGCACCACCTGTGAGCATGACTTGCCTCACTCCCACTTCACAGGCATTCATGGCAAGGTATTTTCAGATTTGTAAAATGCTGTCCTGTAGAAGACTGGAAATCAGCATGACACTAAGAATAACTCGGTCTCTTAAAACAGTGAGGAAGTGTTCAGATAAGAGTAGACTGTACTATTACTTACCAGTGTCAGGGGTAATTCTTTTAAGGTCAGAAAAATTACATTTCAAATAGAAACTGTTGTACAGAAAATGTAGCTTGTTTTCACACCTATTTTGGGTATGTAGAGCCCACTCTGTTCTTAAAATGGTCACTTCTATTGCTGCTATTCTACACTTGTTTTACTATGCTAAAAACCTTCACATTTCATATCTTCTCAAAATCCAGCTTGAGGTGGAAAGAAAATAGTTTTAAAGAATTTCATTTGTCTGTTTAAATTATTCATGTATGAAAAATCGTTTTTCATATGTAATTTTTCAGATGTTATTTTTAGTGCTGTGGCAAATCAAATACAGCTTTGTGTTGAATCTGCAAGTTCAGTATGTAGTTAATGCTTGGTGATAAATATGTGCTTTGCTTTTTTGAAGGCAATTTGGCTTGGAAATAAAATCATGGAAGTATGAAAATGCTGAACTGCATATGCAAAATATGCTTCTCACTATTCTGATCATAAGCTTGTATGAATGTTAAAAATGTGGTAATTTGTTTATGCAATCACTCTCAGCTGTCTGTGATAATGTGCACTTACCTAGGTGTGGAACTTACATCAGTAAAAGCAGCTTCCAAAGTGCTGAGGGGCATTAAAAAACTTGGTTAGGAAATTAGAGTTTTAGTAAAATCAGTCTGAAACTGAAAGGAGGAACAAAATAAAAACATTTCTTCAAGGTCATAGCAAATACTATGTTGCATGTCTTTATAACTTTTAGAAGATTGTTTTGCCATCTATGTATATGTATTACATGAAATTCTCCTTTTTGGGAGGGTGAACATTTCTTGACAGGTGTTGCCTGAACAGTAACTATAATAAATTTAAATATATTGCAGTATTTAATAAAAATAAGTTTCCTATAATTATCACAATATTTATATTTCACTAAAAACTAGAAAATATCACCGTGGCAAGTGACCAAGGCTCCTCTAGCCAGCAGCTTGCCTGACTCCATTCTCAAGGACACTGAGAATGTTTGTCTTGTCCTAGGTCAGCATCCACAAGAGAAACCCTGAGCGTGGGCTAATCTGTGGCACATTACCTTTTGTACTTCTGAGAATTACTTCCAGACCTTTTCATCTCATTAAACAGCATTACTACTGCTTTTAGTGTAGAAATTGCAATTCAAACTGAGAACTCCCTACCTGGCTAGTCCTTACTGGTGCTACAGGTGGGTGGCAGAGCTACAGGAAAATCGACTCACATTCTTGTGTGGCTTTCATTACTATTGGGAGAATAAAACCAGCAGACAACAGTATAGAGATAAGACAATAACCTGACTCCAAAGTTTCAGACAGCCTGATAATCTTCGGCAGCCTCCAGGAGTTCCTGGCCTGATGGAACAGGCTTTTCATGGGAGATAAGCATCCCAAGCCACAAGTATCTTTAAAGAAATGGTGCAAATGAGGAAAAAAGTGAGGGACAACTCCCCAGAGCACATAATCCCTCTCAATCTCTGTAAACATCTAGGTGTTGTTACGTTTTCAGATGAGCAGCTGTCCTGGGGTGACTTTATGATG
>VWYI01015016.1:0-10103 GCA_013399455.1 Anthoscopus minutus
TACCAACCAAGGTCAAACCAGCACATTATGATACAGCAATTAAACAAGCAATTCTTCCCAGTTTTTCCCCATAGACTTTTCTTAACTTCTGTCATACACGATAAATAGGAAGTATTTTAGTAGATGGCTGTTCTTCCACCTCAAGTTATCATTAATTTACTAAGATAACAAAAGACAAATTAAACTGCTGTAGAAGAGTCAATTAAAGCAAATCTTTTGATAATACTGGCACATGACACAATTATGTTACTGTACAAAGCCCAAAAAGCTGAACTTGGTCCACCATGTACATGGTAGATAAAATGAGACAAAAAAAAGTTGCAACTGGTTTCAAAAACGTTCTCAATATAAAAATTTTTGTGGCTTTTCTAAATGGCAGTAAGCAGTGAAATTATATAATAGATTAATTGCAACTGCTAAACCAAACAGAGCCGTATCTCTGTAGTTGTGCAAAATCGTGCCAGGTCTAGTGCTCTATGGTACATGTAGGTCATGCATTTACATGTACACACTGTGCTTCCACATACAGATACAAAAAATTGTTTCATTTTATTATTTCATGGGCATTTTCTTCATATTAGCTCATTTCAACCTCCTATAATGTTTCTTTCTTTGCTAGTTTTACCTGCTTTTCCAGTAGAGTAGTTTGTTTTACTTCCATAGCTGCCTTTGCAGGAACTTCAGAGTTAACTTGTTTGATACTAGCTTAAACATTCTGCATATCTTGTCAGAGATATTGGCCCCAGCTCTTCTGCAGCACCTGCAGCGGTGGAAGAAGGAGTTAAATCTTTTCAGTGGATATTGTGTCTTTACAGAAGATCTCTTCTGGATGGTTATCAAGGTTGTTGGTCTACAACAACCCCACTTATACTATGCAGCTCCTACTTATACTAATGGGATATTTTTTTTGCCTTACTTGCTGCTGAAAGCATAATACTTTACATGTAATCATTTCTTGGAAAGAAAGCCCTTGTGGATATGATAAACATCCCATAGCACATCTTAGAAAATTACATTATGTCTAATGGAGCAGTCTGAAAACTTCTAGAGTGCACTTTTAATACATACCATAGCTCCTATTCCCATTTCTATCTACGAAAAATTTTTTCAGTTCAGACATAATAAATTTTAAGGAACTTCTCAAAAAGGAACAGTTGAAGGATTCACTGTGATTTTGTTGCAAGGACTACATGAGAATTTACTGTTTTATTTGTTGCTCCCTCCCACTGTGGAACCAATCTTTTAGGTTTATGCTGTGGGAATGTAGTTCATGAAACACTTCAGGTGTAGTAATCTACTCTGAAAAGAGTCTGCACAATCTCACTGTGCTCTAGTTTCCTTCTATAAAGAGCATCTGAGTCTTTTTCTGTGAGGGCAAAACTCAAGGTTTCTGTGTTAATCTTCACAGAGATTAAATTTGACGTATTTTACCATGTATCTCCATGGTATCTCCATAAACAAGGAAGCAACCATGCATTTGCATTAAAGTGACACATTAAGAATAGTCTCTAATCGCATCTATTTGAGCATTTAGTACAGATCTAGTTTCTACTGAAGTATTGTTATGGTCAATTCACTGGAAGAAGAATTTGTGATGATTTAGTCACAGCAATCTCCAGCTGCCATGTTCCATTGTGAGACACGTTTTCAAACAATTTATAAAAGCATCAGTAATAATGTCCATAACTCAGTGAAGAAATAAAAATAATGTAGTTTTCCTCCTTCAGCAGAACCATTTACCTCAGAGAAACTATGTAGCTGCTTTGCCCCACTTTGGGACATCTCTTCATAGTAGATTGCACCTGTATAGCCATAACAGGTTATGATTATCTCTAACATAAAAGCCTTATTCATCTCTGTAGATTACCTTTTTAAAAGATTAAAGACTAATGCCTTCATCTTACTCAGTCCTGGGGAGATGGCATTGGTACTCTTGTCACACATGGTGAAGAATAAAAGTACAAAAGAAAGGTAATCCCCTGAATAAACTACATTTACCCTGGAATTAGTGTTTTAATAGCTTGGCATTTCCAATCAATCATGAACAAAGAATTTAGGCGCTCCTCTATTTCTTTCTGATGTTCACTCCAATTACACATAGAGTTAACTACTCTTGCTTGAATTAGTATTTGCCAAGTGGTTTTGCTTATATGGACCAGGGTTTCAAATGGTTTTGCCATATTGAGTGTTATAAAATAACTTTTCATGACAGGTGCATGTTTTTTTCAATTCAGTACAAGACACTGAATGCTGATTGCATGAGCAATGAATGGCTTTGTCAACTGATTCAAAGGTAAAGTTGTCTGGCAGCAACTACGATGGCATAAATGAGGAAAATATAGCATTGGCTTATTACCTCAGATTTATCTATTTAACTTTTTGATGTGTCCAAGCTCCTCTAATCTATGTGGCCAGTACTTTGGTACTTTTTGTAGGGACCAGTCTTAATTAATTACTTTGTCTATTTTAGAGCAAGACTCCATTCTGCCAATTTGCTAAATTAAAAGTAATTTTTTCTCCATATTCAGTGATTTTTTTTACATTCTATTATGCAAATTTAAATTTCATAAATTTGCATAATATAATGTAGGTATACAATTAAAATTTGACAGAGTCAATTAAAAAATAAGCCATTTTGAGAAAATTCATATGCAATGCATCCATTTTTTCTCCCTCAAACAAATATGTCTACTGAAAATGCATTTATTATGTAGGGCTTGTGAAATAGATTTCTTTATAGATATGAAAAAATAAGATTTTTTTTCTGTAAGGCTTAAGCTTACAGAAAATAGTGTAAAAGGACAGTTTTAATGTGAAAAACTAGGAGTTTTGAGAAAACAAGCTCAAATATAAAATTTCAACTATCACTTGATGTTTCTAAATTGAATAATTTTTATGCACTAATGTGTTAGCTGGAGTTTTGTCTCAGTTTGCTTGCAGTCAGAATGTTTCTGTTTTCTGTTTTTATTTTGTGAGCTAATGCAATAGGTGCTCAAGTTTCTACAGCTATGCAAAATGCTTTATAACCAATTATAATAGGGGATCTAAAGTTTTTTATCAACTGTGAGAGCACGCAGCAAGTCAATTGTAGATTTGCATTAGTAAGAAGAAGTGTGCTTATCTGGGGGCAGAATGTTGCTAAACTCCTCTAAAACAATCAGACATCTTCAGAGGTGGAGTCATGTAAAATCAGCTAAAGCACTCAAATACAGTGATGACTTCAGCCAATATTTGGTTTGCAAACGTGCATGACTGAAGACAGTATTATTATTTCTAATACCATATATAAATAAATAAACTTCCAGTTCTAAAAGTTAATACCCATTGATGTCACTCCCAAATCATCTAAAATCACAGCATTACCTTAGTATTGCCTTACATATCTTAGTATTTGTCATGCTTCTTGACAGACTTTTATTATATGCACATGCTTGTGTGCTTTTTGTCTTATAAATATTAATATATATACTAATACATGAAAGATTAAAAATATTCTATTAGTAATTCTGCTATCATTATTGTGTAGGCAAAATATGAATAAGTGATAATAAAGTGTATTTTACTTAGATGATTTTGACATTTTAACATTAAAATGGTCAATTTATGGTCAAAGCATTTCTGAAATCATTCTCTCACATAAAGTAGAAAATTATGAATAATTTGTCACAATTACAAAATTAAACTGTATGCAGCATGACATTTCTCCAGTTACTTTGAAGTAAATCTGGAATGATGTCAAAAGTCAGTCCTTTGGTATTTATAAACGGTTGCCATTCTGTCATAAGCAGAATGCATTTTCCCATCAGCATAAAGAAGGCTAGCATTGATTCAATGGCTTTTTATCTTTATTGACAAGGGCTGGATACCTAAGTGATTCAGTAAAGCTGTGGACTACTTTCAGAACACATGGCTGCCAGGCCTGGATGATGAAAGCCCTTCCTGCCCTAAAGCAGCCCTTTTCTCCTGGGCACATGATACAAAGAGAGCAGTTTGTGTAACAAGACCCTAATCAGTCACCATTCTTGTTTGTGTTTCTCCTGCTTTGGATAAAATTAATTGGCCCTTTTAATGGTTTTTCTCCCTTCAAGCACTTAAAACTCCACAATTATAATAATGTTTTATGTTCCTATAATGGCTGCGTAGAATATATTTGTCCAATTCTGTGTTTCTCAAACACAATTAGCGCTTCTGTGTAGTATTAAATATTCATAAATTTGACCTCAGGGAACTAGTGACGATTAACTAACACAGAGATTGATAACAGCCCTCAATTCAGAGAGCTGGTGGGGTTTTTTTCCCTCTTTTGCAGGAGTGGTAAAGGTACACCTAGCGGCTGCAATGTCAGGAAGAGATGCAATTTGCATTCTTTTCTTTTTTTCTAATATAATAATTTTATTTTGCTCAAGTACTTTCATGAAAGAGAAGAAGGATATTGCACTCTACAAATGTTTTTAATATGTAAGCTTTCATAAGAGCAATCCATTATTATGTGGTTGGAGAGCATAAGTAGTTTCGTCCATTCTTTGCCAGAACACTCATTACCATTTGATTAACTTACATTAAAATATCTGCTGTTCCAATGTTAATTTCACAGGCATGAAGTTTAGGTTTTATGAAATAAATTGCAATAAGTAGCAATAAACCTAAAGAACACAGTGATCCTGACTAATTCCTGAAAAAGTGTGTGACTTCATTTCCTTTTGCACAGAGAAGTCAGATTGTAAGTCAGGAAACGTTAAAGTGTCGGAAACCATCTTCCACTCTCTCACGTTACAGTGTGCTCACTGAGACTGTTTTTCACCTGCTCAAAGCTTTTGTAATATATTTCCTCTCTCACTATGACTATATTGAGCTAACAATGTGGACTGAGGGAGCAGAGTGGGTTAGGGGGCTATGAAGAGCAGGTTTGAATATTCTGAGCTAGCAGTTTCAGTTGAAAATGGTCTCCTATGATTTTTTTTAATCTTAGATCTTGAGTGGGTGGGTTGGTTGGTTGGTTGGGATTTTTTTTCTTTGGTTTGTTTCTGTGAGATTTGAAGCAACTAATTTATTGAGTAGCAACCATCAAAATGCTGTCAGGATGTAACTTGTGTTCACATCTCAGCAGCAAAGGAAACTGATCTGTAATTTAGGACTCAACAGAAATTTAGTTCTAATTTTCTGGAAATGTACCGATGGACAAATGATAGAATTAGTCAACATTTTTCAAAATGACATATGGAATTCAAGTCAAATACGTAGTTTAGGTATGTTAGTTTATGTAGTTTAACCAGTGTTAAACTTCTAATAATGAAAGTATTCTGTTAGGGTGTCAGTGTTAGAGGCAAAAATATCATTGGTTTCTTTCTCAAGTATTTTTGAATCATTTGGAGATGGAGTTATTTGTAAGATTTTTACCTGTATAGAAGAAGATGGGGATCTCTGAATATCCTTCCACAAAGCTCTGTAGGCCAACCAGCAGTGAAACTAAATATCTAACTAATTAGGCAATAACAGATTTACATGATTATTGTGTCTTCAGAGTCGTACAAGGATGTAAAAGTAATCACGGAATAAAGAGCTTTTATTTGAGAAGAATGCAATTGAAGATTACAAGGAGACATTGCTAATTTTGATCTGTTTTTTTTATTAGCTATTTTAATTACATATTTATAATGTTTAGTAGCTGCAAACTCAGTAAATTTTTGAGCTAACATGCCTTCCTGAAAATGGCAAACAACATCCAGTATGCATTAAAAAATACTACTAAGATTATTATTATTATTGTTACTATTACATATCAGAAAAGAGATACATAAAAAATACAGGGAACTTCCTTGAGATATAGGTATTTTACCTGGTTGACTAAAATTTGCTGGAATGTCTTAAAATTCAGGAACTTCATGATTAATTGACTCTAGGCATGAGCAGCTCATTAAAAGTCTACTAAAAGAAGTGCAAATTCTCTTCATTGCAAATGGGTCCTCTAAGTAACCACTTACTCAGACAGGCTTTTCTGGAGTCCCCTACAGTCCTGCCTGCTATAACTGTACCAGGAGAAAAGACAAAAGAGAAAACAAACCTATGACTTTGTCTCATTTTATTACAGCTGAGAACAGAATGAATGTGCCAATGAAATAATGCTTGAGATAACAAACAAGGGCTCTTTTCAAAGTCAGTGTTCTTTTGAAAAAGCACATTTTCTGTTATCTCTTAGTTTGCTTAACTGGTTTTATCTATCAAAGCCATTTTATTTGAAGGTGAATCAAAATCCTAATTAATAAAAGGTACAGATAGAGGACAGTTATTTGATTGGGTTAAGGATACCGAGCTCATTTTCCTTTTTTTTCCTTAATTATTGGAAGTTAATGTATGCACATTGCCTGAGATTTGAAATAGAATCTCTGTATCACTTAACATGCCGTAGGAACTAATGCTCTATTTCTTTTAAATTGATGGCGAGCCAGTTCCTTTCAATAAATAAAGAAGCAGGGGAAATAGATTACTGACAAAGAAAAAAGCTGTATCACCAGTATACTAACAGAGTTCTTTGCTTTTTAATAAGCTCTAGTTACTGTTATTGTATCTAATTATCCAGTTATATTAGTCTATCTATATTATACATGACTCACTATCACTCAGATGCCGTTAAAATACTTTTTTGTATTGTGTGAGATTTTCCACATGGATCTTGTTCTCTTTTACTTTAGCTGAAAAAACAGAGCTGAGCAGATATGTTTGTACCAATGTTTTCATATTAATATTGTTATATACATTAATAGATAACATGTACTAAGCATGTGGGATTTTTTCCAACCTCTTCTAGCCTTAATGTTTTATACCAAAAATATGTGTGGTTTAGTTTTTATTTATTGTTTTAATGTATAGATTTGTAAATTAAGAAAAAATCCCCATCATTTCCACTCATTTTTGCCTTCTAGACGTTTTTTTTCAATTTTTAAACAATGCAGTATTACTTATTTATAAAAAGAAGGAACAAGATAGTTGAGAGGAAATGAGAGATGTCTCTCTTCTTTTCTGATGTTTCTTGGAAGTATAAAGTAAAAGCTGTTGTGTTCCATACATGTATGTTCCCATGCTTATGTCCATATATATGCATGCTTATACATAAACATAAACCTTTCTTCTGTATGTCTTGTTAGCTACGAATGGCACAGCTCTTAAAGTGTTGTACACTAGACAGAAGTGCAAACACAAAGGATGCTCTATTATTTGCATAGTCGTCAGTTTACTTGGCAGGAGTCATACACAGAAAATTATAGTAGAAGAAAGTGTCGCTTTTACATTGTAATTTTTCAAATTGTAATCAACCAAGAGCATGTTGCATTACTTATTTACAGCATATAAATATAATCTGTAGAAGTTAAAGCTTTCCAGTTCATTTCTCAGTCTGGACAGATATATTAAATTGAAGCTCAGCAGGGTTCATCCTGACACTTGTGTCAGGACTAATTGCATAGATTTCTGAATTCTTTCAGGTATCTAAAGATCTCATTTTCTTTTTCTTCTCAAAAATTGGAAAGATGATGCTGATATCTTTCCAAGGTCCATATTTGACACTTGAGAAAACAAGACTGTAGCATGCTTTTTATTCCCCTATTATTATTATATAGTAGCATATAGCATAATTATGATTTAGTATTTAGGTCCTGCTGTTATCCATGGATGTTTTTCATCTGTATCATTTCAGGGGAATCTACTTTTCAGTTACTTCGGCAGTTGTGTCACTAATTCTGTTGTCTTAGTGTATGGTCCCTACAATATTTTGAAGTGGTAAATCATGATTTCTAGTTCAGGATGCAAATAGATCATTGATTTCATTCCTTACATCACTTTTTATTCTTAGTCAAGCGGCAGCAAAGGTTTAAGCCTTGATTCTTGATAACTTTAATGATTCTCTGTAGAAACTGAGCATTATAGAGCAATTTAGGTCACTTTGATGCATAAATGATATTACAAACCAACTGCACTGCTTTGGAAGGCTTTTATGTTAATGAATGGTAGTCGGATGTCATTTTGCTCTTGACACCTTAGGTATAAGTGTGAGCTAATAGCGTAGGAGTAGGATCTGTAAATCTGTGAAAAAATTTTAATTGTGCTTTTGACATTGACATCCCTTTGCCTCAAGAAAGCCATTAGCCCATCTCAGAATTCCCTATTATGAAACAGTGAAGATATTTAACCTCATGTAAGTATCTTTTACATAACATCATTAACAGTTAATGTTAGAGAATATGTCATGCCGTTGTGCTTTAGTTCATGAAATTTGCATAATATTGCATTTATTTCTTTTGGGTTTTGAAAGTAGTGAAGTGGCTTAAGGTTTCTCTGTGGGGTTTAGCCTTTTTTTGAAATCAATGCTATTGAATTGGGGAGACCTCTGTCTTTAAATATGTGCTTATTTCAATAAGTATTTTTAAAAATTTATCTTTCTTTTGATGAGACCAATATAGGAGCAAAATATTACATCTCAAAGGTGCTCAAAAGAAGCAGCAGCTGCAGAGACTGCTTGCAATTCATGTGAATGCTTTGGCTTTACACAGGCCTCAGTACTGTTTGGGTATGTGAGACATAAAAGAACCAACATATGAGCTGTGATCAGGGCACAGAGTGTGGTGCCACAGTAGCAGGACAGAGAGCAGCATCATACATTCTCTGAGGCAGTGAGAAACTTCCAGAAGCACTCATTCCCCTCTCTGCTTTGGCTTTGTGAAGTGTGAAATATGAAGCGTGTCTTGAGTAGTGGGAGTCGACCCTTCACATCAATGTCCTAGCTTGGTCCTATTCATACAGTCAAATAATTTACTGCAGGCAGCTGCTAGGGAACTGCTAGGGCCAAATATTCACTCCAGGTTGTTGTGGGATGCTGAATTCAGGCATTATTTCAAAATAGGCATTTTGATGTATTGGTTCCAAAGGAATGCATGCAAATCCCTCATGCTGTGCAGTTAAACCTGAGGATTTAAATGATACAGGAGCCCGAGTTTATTCAACAAATATGTTTTGTGTTTTCAGACACTACTAGCACAAACACACTGTTTCAGTGTTTTCAGCTGTGTAAATATTTCTGAAGGCTTCTCACTCTTTGAGTACAGTTCTCAGATTCTGAAACCTTCAGCAGCAGGCTGCTCTGTGTATAGCCTTGGAGGGAACCCTGCAGAAGCAGTCTGAATAATGAGGCAGAGCTTCCTCAGTGATGAATGAACCTTTATAGATGTGGCAATAGTATTTGAAAGGAACCAAACTATCAAATTGGAATTGCTCATTCCCTTGGTATATTAATGTATCTGTTCAGGTACCTATATAGGTGTGCAGCTTCACATGCCTACACCTTTGATGGGTATTTTACCCCAAATAACAGCACTGTCATTGCTGTAGAGCTATTTTGCTGTAGATAACTATTTCAACAACTTTATCTAGTAGTTTACTTACCTTTATTCCTCATCCTTCACCTGGCATGGCTCCTTTTCCTTCATAGCTTCTTTTTTTTTTAATATTTATTCTTATCCAGTTCTTCCACATCTGTGTTGTCCTTGTTCCTTCATTACTGGTAACTCTGCCTGCTCTCCTAACATATATTAACATATATTAAGTAGATATTAAACAAGATGTCATACCTTGACAGGATATGTCATGTGTTGGAATTTTGACTTATTTTTTTGACAGAATCACAAAATCATAGAATATTCTGAATCTGAAGTGAGCCACAAGGATCACTGAGTCCACAGCCCCTCCTTTTCATGCTCTCATTACAGATAAATTATGAGAGGATAGCTGGCCTTAAAGTAGAGTTTAAGACTAAAAATTAAGTAAAGTATCTCATTAGTTACACTTGTTTCCAAATCACCTTTCCCCCTATTGTTAGTTTGGATAGTTAAGCCCTTTTTAGTTATGCGTCTATCATAAATTTGTTTGAATATGAATGAAGTCATAATAACCACAGTGAAAATTTCTTCTGGACTCCTGAAGCCATGAATAATCAATGAAAATATTGCCTTAATTTATGTTTAAAGATATGTTTTGCCATTCTCTTCTGAAACACTTTTACTCGGCAAGAAGTACATAGAAAGTTCTAGGTAAATTAGCTGGCCTTGATTAATGTG
>VWYI01015054.1:2981-16536 GCA_013399455.1 Anthoscopus minutus
CTTCAAAAATGCTGGAATTCCAAGCTTTTAAATGCCTATGGCTGACAAAGATCATGACGTCTAAAATACATAAAGGTAAATGTCTATATTTTTAAGCTGGATACTACAAACAGAAATAGACCATAAAAAAACCTGAATAATTTTAATAACAAATATTAAATAGAGAAATATAATCTGAATCTGAATCTGAAACATAATCTGAGATTTTCTGTGTTGACGTGACAAAATATAACTCACCATACAGAAGAAAAAAAAATCTTTTTTATGGTATATTGTATTTTACAATCTTTTGATGTGCAAAAAATTACAGCACATTGTCATTCAATGTTTGTAATAATTATCTGGGAAAATGTAACTAAAACCAAATAGTAGTCTGGCCAGCTCTGCTAGGACATTTCTCTGGGACAACAGTGAGTGTTTAGACAGTGAATAGACTCGGGGGGTTCTTGGACAGTGCAGCTGAAAAATCTTGTTTACTTCTGAGATTCAAATGCACACACTTAGTAAAGTACATAGCATAGTGAAGATTCATAATTAGTTTGAGAGCTAATTTGATGAAACTTGAGTATTTAGCTGGGAAAACCAAGTCAAATCATTCCTCAAACATTTCAGACTGACAAGAATTACATTCATCTTCGTTAAATTTTGGACTGCTTTTCTTTTTAAGCAGAAAGAAACTTCTCTAATTATTTACCAATATGATGATGTTTGTTAAATTATAAACCAATAATATATCAGCTATGAATTTTCAGCTGGCATCATCACTAACAAAGTGATATAATATTTACTAGAAATATCTGTAATATGTTTTCTGTGTAAAATTTTTCAGCTATGGGGCTATAGTATAGATCATTAAAAATAGTGGAACATTCTTGGAGTCTTTCACCTAAAATAGAATAACAAATCTGTCACGATGCATCCTTAAATGGAATATGGAACATATGGTGATATACTAAAAATTGTGGGGAAAAAAAGAGAAAATGTGAGGCATCAGTGACCACAAAAACATCGAGTTTCTGGTGTTTCAGAAAAATGGACTGGGATAGAAGGCTTTCATTTCAGGATGAGCATATACATGATACTACTGCCAAGTGCTACATGAATAGTGAAATAGCTAAATTACAAGCTCAGGAAATCTTCCCAAGTAATCAGTTTCATAGAATTGAATATGATTGTACTTATAACTTGTGATCTCCATGAGGGGAAAACCTGCAATACATTCTGTGTGGAATCAATGGCTACAACACTGGGAGTTAATTAAACCATCTTGCCACAATGTCTGTGATTTGAAAATGCACACAAAACATGGGGATATCACTCATGCTGAAGAAAAACTAAGCTCACAGGTCTGTCCAGAAAAAAATTCTGGTCATTTTAATGCTAAGCAAGGAACATTTCAGGTTAGCACCTCAAAGTTTGCTAAAATTTTACTTTATGTTCTGTGTTGCTTTATGCACAATCAGTTTACAAGACTCTATTCAGTAATTTACTAAAAAGTCACCACCAAAATCTGTCCTTTTTGTCAGTTTACAGTCTGATTACTAGGTTAGTGGAAAATGCAAATTGAGAACATTTTAGAAATACCACCATAAAACATTTGACTTATTTCTTCTAAAGGCTTGCGTTAGGCTTCATTTCTTTCCCTTGGATCACCAGGAAGAGGACTCTGAATGAAAAAGGAATTTGCAGTAAAGATGGTAGCAAGACATTGCAAAGGTCACCAACTCTGCAAAGTCAGCATAACCTTCCACCTATTGATTCTGCAAATCAAGAAACTCAGAAGCTACTGCAAGGAAATCCAAATCCTATAAATATCAGGAACATGAATGTTCCAATAAATAATTCCTGTCAAAGTCTAGTCTATAAACAACTTGTTAAAACATGTCAAACTGTCAAACATTCTTTATATTTTCAGTCCTCTTTCCAGTACAGGACATAAACAAGGACTTGCTGATATTACCCTATAGAAGGCTGCTGGACATGCTGGTGCCTTTCCAAAGGTGCTTAAGAACTTTGAAACAGAAAGAGGGGTCTGGGAAATTTCTTTACAATACTCATCTCTCTGACAAACTATTCACAGTTGGAAAAACTATGGTCTTGGAAGTAAGCAAGCAGTTAATTCTGCCCTCTAGAAGTCATGTTTGACAGTATAGTGCCTGTCATAGCTTGTTAGAGAGATTCCTTCTCAAGCAACCAGTCATGGAAAGAGTTGCCCCAACAGAGCCATTAGAGGTCATTTAGTAATAGAGCTCTGGCAAAGTTCTAGCATAGTCCAATTTTACTGAATACAGTTCCTGAAAGAAATTCAAGCACATTTGCATTAGTTACATTTAATTGTCAAGTTTTGCCAGGAGGAATGCCTGGCAGTTAAGCTTATTTCTGTGTTATCAAGCATCCTTAACTTCCATACAACTCTTACACTTGGGGTGCCCAAAAGTAGAAAATCTCTATGCTTAATCAAATTTCTGAATGAAGGATTTGCCCAAGAGTCACTACCTCTCACTTACCAATAATCTACCTGCAGTCTCCTGCAAGTTTATGTCTGCAAATGACAGTGCACTTTTTATTGAGTCTGGTGCCTAGAAACCATTACTTCATCAGCTTTCTCCCAGAACAGGCAGAAAAATCATTGTTAGAAAAGGTAGGAAGTGGTAGGAAGTCATCAAAAGCCTCAAAATGTTTTTGGTAAAACAAAATAAATTCCTGAATCGGAGAATAATTCAGGTTGGAAGGGACTTCAGGAGGCCATCTTGGCCATCCTTCTGCTATAAGTAAAATCAGCATGGCAGAAGGACAAGGTTAAGGTTGCCTGCTGAAATGTGTTGGAATCTGACTGAAAGCCACTCACAGCTGCCAAACACATTTTGAGAAAAAGCCAAATACAAGAGTCCAGACCTACCCATAAGAGGGTAATGGGAACTACCTGGAGTAGCATTGTATATACCCTGAAGATTTTAAGAGAAGGATTTGTCCTATCTACAGCAAAGAACTGCTCATCTGTTTGATATAAGAGCCCTCATACATACTTGATTCCCCCTGAAATAAATAGCTCTTTGAGAGTAATAAGCAGCGCATTAAACTCAAATCCAATTCCTTGGCTTTCAATACTATTGAGCATTCTGCCATCCAAATATTAAACATGAAGCAGCTGCACTATAAGAGTGCCAGAAATTTATGGCCAATAAAGATCCACCACTCAAGGCTAACATAAACGAAGGACAAGCCATCTGCCTAAAATCCAGAAAACTGTTTAGAATATGTGTCTCAAATCTTTGGGAAGAACATAAAGATCTCACATCTTGATGGTATTTCATATAGGTATCCAGTAGAATCCTAAATAAGAAATGAATATTTAATCCCACATAGTAATGCCAGAATTTACATTACTTTGCCAATAAAAGCCTATCTAAACTAATTTGCAGCCAAAGAAGTCACAAAACGTGTACACATCTTCTGCATAAGCAAAGATAATATTTTTAACACAGTTTCAGAGAGCTTAATTATTCTCATTATTAAACAATTCTGGTGTGTACAGTGATCTAGATAACATCAAAGAAATTCAATATGTTGTTCCAGAATGTACAGTAGGTTTTCTATAAATAAATAGTGGTTGTTGTTTTTTGGAATGTCTAATTATAAGAGAGAAAAATAATTTCCATACATAATTCTATAAATAGATGTTATTCTGTAACTCATTGAGTATTTCCAAATTATATATAAGGCTTTTTTCGTTATTTCTGCATTTAATTTCAGTGGGATCTACCATTTTCATAAAGGTTCTCTCTTACTGTAAAATGAAACAAAACCAGATGATGGAAAATTTCTATCAAAGACAGTGAAAGCATGGGATAAACTAAAAATTTGTAGAAACTTTATTCCACCTGTGGAAGTCAAAGGCCCTGCTAAAAACAGAAGGACTGGTGTTCTTGTTTGTTACTAGGGATTTAGGAACCATATTGCCATTTCAATGAGAGAAAATTATACTAGTTCTACATAAATGTAAGAAAAATGATTTTCATCAAATCCTTTTCAATTACTCAAGTTTTACAAATGAATTTGAAGAATTTACAGTTGTTAAAAAAGAAGTTATGCGTTGTAAAATGATACAGGAAACTTTGTCCTAGAGTTATGTGTGAGGATGTTGAACAGTTTTGTTTAATGTGACTTTTTTCTCAAAGATTCCTATACTTTGTGCAAATTATCCACAGCATTTAGATCATCTTATAGTCTGATAGATATGAAATGCCTCTTAATACAGGGACTGTCACTAAACAGATTTGTGAACATTCACCTATACCATACAGCAGTCATATTTCATGGAAATAAGCTATGTTACACCAGAGTGTACCTTGAAATGTCACTAAGGGATTCTTACCAGAGAATTTACTTTTCTTCATAAAAATATATTTTTTGAAATTAATTTTACTATATCTCTTATAAACAAGAGGGTGTAGTTATCAGCTATAATAAAAAATTGTGTATTTATGACCCTGACACAATCAGTTTAATGTAGGCTAAATTTTCCTGAATAATTTCCTAATGTGATATTATTTATAGTAATTTAGAACACTACAGGGGCTATATGGTAATTAAGGTTTAACATGGCAAGAAGAAAAAGGCCAGATGGCCATCTAGTGCTCACAGTGAGAAAGGCAGGTGATCAAAACGCCCCATTTGACAGTGACTTTGCATATCTTCTTTAAGAGTGACAAGGTTTCCAGTTAGGCCTCACGCTAGTTTTGCAAAGCTGAAGCCTAAAATTCTGTCTAAAACACTGATAACGGTAATAAGCAAGCTCGTTTCACTGCTTAGGTTATATCCTTGTGTCTAGACTTTTACAGCACACTCAGCAGTGTGGAGCAGGAATACTAGGGCACACAGCTAGAATTTTCAGACTCTCAAGTGCTGCATGAATACACTGAATTTTGGTAGCTGCCAAGTGCCTGACTCCATTTGGTTATGTAAATAATACCAGCTGATATGCTGATATGCCCAATTACTATTCATAGAATTATAGAATGGTTTGGGTTGGAAGGGACTTTTAAGACCATGTATTTCCTACCTCCCTGCCATGGGCAGGGACACCTGCTAGACCAGATTCTCCAGGCAACCTCTTCCAGTAGCTCACACAGTAAAGAATTTCTTACAAATATCTAAACTAAACCTACCCTCTCTCATTTTAAAGCCATTCTCCCTTTTCCTATCACTTCATGACCCTTTAAAAAGTCCTTCTCCAGCTTTCTTGTATGGCCCCTTTAGCCATTGGAAAAGCCAAATGAAGATTTCTGGACTTCTCACATGCATAGACTCTCTGAGCCTGTGACTATTCTAGGCTGCTCTGCAGAAGGGTTATGCTGAAGCAGCCTTGCAGATCTCTGTGGTGAAAACACAACAGGCACACCCTGGAATGTGGGGTCCAAGAATGTACTGCAAGACTCGGGTCTGGTCTTGCTCTGAGGACAGCTTCATAGCCATAGCAAAAAAAGATTAAGACAAATGTAATAGGATTCTTTGGCTGCAGTTTGACCTGGTGCTGAACCAGAGCAAGTATTTACAGAAGATCTGTAAGTTAAAACATTCTTATGGCTGTCATTACATGTCAGGGTGGAGTTACGATAAACAATTGTTACAATTGTATGTTAATGTTTGCCTGTACATTCTATAATGGGTTCAGTGCAAAAAAGTCACATTCCACCACAAACAAAAGTAATTTTGTTTCCCTCGAAGGCAGAAGGACTCTTAGTATTGACTTTGGCAACATTACATTTCATATGAAATTAACTCATTTCTTCTCATACATATTTATCATACTAGATTTCCTTCACAGAAATACAGAAATTATCACAGACTCACAGAACATGTTAGGTTGGATGAGACCTCTGGAGGCCATCTCTTCCACCTCCCATGACCCGCTGAAGAGAAGGAAGAAGCTGTTCTGACACCCGAGTACTGCCAACACCACTCAGAAACTCAAGCCAAATCTCTCTTGCAAAATAACACTTTTAATAGACTTTCTACTTCAGTGTGCTCTGCCTGTCATTGTGTGGTTCCACATAGAAATTCATGGTACTGACTGAAATCCTTCAGGAAAATTGACAACTCTTCCTGGGAATGGAAATCTTTCGTGAAAGCTATTTCTAATGCATCTGAAGATGCAGGAGACATAGCTAAACACCTCATCATTAGGAACAGCCCTTTAAAGCACAGTGAATTTTAATTAACATTACCTTTGTCCCTGCAGGGAATACTGCCAGTGACAGCTGAGTTCCCTACTTTGCTGCCATTGGGTAAACACTGTGATGTCTGCCACCAACATGGATCTCTTCTGCACTCACATGTGGCTTCTTATCCCACCTCTTCCTCCTTTATTAATTATGGCCACGGAGAATTATGCTATCAAGCTTTATTTGAAGGTACTTCCAGCATAAAGATAGAAGAAATTAAGTGACACTATAGCTAATGAGGGACCACCTGAGCCCTATAGCAATTTCTACAGGCATATGGGATCTGGTGGGCTATTCAAGAATGTAGAAGAAATATCTGAAGTGATTTAATTCATTAAATAATTCCCTAGGTTCTCACTAAGTACTACACATACACAGGTCACAGTGTTCTCCTCTTTTTTCTAGTGTACTAATGTACACTACACATACACAGGTCACAGTGTTCTCCTCTTTTTTCTAGTGTACAATTAATGAGATAGCATACTGGAGAGCAGCTGAATTTAATGTAAGAAGAGATGCCCCATATGCAAATGTCCTGAAGGCAGCCCAGGCATGCATTCCACAGGAAAACCATCAGTGTAACCTGGCACTGCAGCATTTTCCAATCTAGGTAACTGCACTTATCCCAGATAAGAAAATATTAGATACTAACACAAAGGGGAAATATTTTAAAAACTATCTCAAGGGCTGGAAATACATCCTCTAACACATTAAATGAAAGATATGCCTAAGTCCCTGCAACATTTAAAGGAATACCATCATCCTCTGTTCCAAATCTTGAGACTCCTGACACATTTCAAAAGACCAGGCTCAGTCTTCAGAGAGCTGTAATGAACAGCTCACTGTAAAGAAAATAGTAGGACTTGATTATGATAGGAATACTACAAGGCCTTATGACTATGTACAGTATATCAACATATACTCTAATTCTTCTCACTTCATTGTCTAGTAAGGAGTGATGTAGAAAACAGATAGCACTGTAGCTCATTCCAGCCTAACCTCTCAGGCTTCCTTCCTATAAATCCACAGGAAAAGAAGTAGGGTTCTTAAATCCTGTCTTACCCACATCTCTTAGTGTAGAAATAGTCCAAGGGCCTAAACTTGCTCCTGATAAATACTCCATCGGTTGTACCTTTTTTTTTTCTGAAAAAGACTGAAATGAGAGACAAAACCCCTGACCTTCCCCATACAACTAGGGAACAATATTCATGGCAAAACTTTTCTTGGAGTAGAGAGCAGAAGACAAGCTCTTTGCTGGTTGCAACTCCACCACTGACTAATGGAGTGCAAAAGGGGAACTTATTTTGAGCAGTCTGCTATGGTCCATGTGAACATAAAAATGCAGTACACCTTCAAAGAGATCCATCAAAAACAGGGGCCATTTCAATTGCTCTTCAGATGTTCCACTGCGCCTACATTCAGGGAAAAGAAAAACCCTTCAACCACCAAAGAGTAAATTCTGGCATGGTCTTACTTCAGCTTCTTATCTGACTCCCTTATTGATAGTGTATCAGAGAAGTTCATATTCTCTATATATTTGTTTGTACCCTATACTGCTCTGAAATAGGGAAGTATCTGAATATTTTCAAAGAACAGTTTGGGTTGGAAAGGAGCTTAAAGATAAAGGAAAGGGTCTACTAGATCAGGCTGTTCAAAGTGCCATCCAGACTGGCCTGGAACACTAGGGTATTTAGCTTTTAGAAAAGAGAGAGAGAAAGACACAGAGACACTTCTCTCTTTGGCTGAGATCTGTGGCTTTGGGGACAAGTGAAAATCATTGTAGTCACAAGGCTCAGAGTGCCATTACCTTTCAGAATTCTGGAAGATACACACAGACTTGATTAGTACTATCATATGATGTACAATCAATACATGAAAATACACTTGTGAGAGTAATTAAATTATCTTGCACTTGCCTGTTTTCTGAGTTTTCTTCATTTTCCCCAGTAATGCATAAAGCTTTCAAAGCTTTAGCTTCCAGAATCTTACTACCAGCTTGACAGAAGGTTATTACATTACAATACATTGCATTTAACTTTCTTAGTCGTTTCAAGGATTTCCTGATGCTTTTGAACTGCTATTAGGTGCCATTCTGCAAATGAAGCAGCTTAGAGTATAGAATACAGAACCTACAACTGTGTGTCTGTGGTGGCCATCTACCTTCTGTCAATAGTGATTACAGTAAATGAAAATGAATTGGAATTCCAGCTCTGCTTGCTAACTGACAGCAACTGCATCAGAAACTACCCTGACAACTGACATCCAAGTTGTGATGCCTCAATGAAATGGGTGAAAGAAGAAGTACCAGACTCCATTCTTATCCTTCTGGGACAGGGCTGGATCACTAGATAATTTGTGGAATTACATACTACCCATAGTCAATGACCAAATAAGGAACTTCACTTTACAGGATTGTCAATCTATCACCTTTCAGGAGCTTTAAGTTCACTTAAAAAAATTAACTTTAGCAGAAAAGGATGTTATTGCTTTTACTGAGGTCACTGAAAGGGTAAGATCATTCTCAGTGATGCTAATGTGAAGGTACAGGGGTGACAGGAGTTAATTGCACAGTTACCACTCTATTATTGATTTATACTCTCCTGACATTTACAGAGAAATAAAATAGAGTTTACATTTTACTCACTCTCACAAAATACAAAATACATAAACTACTGGAGAGAGTTGGAATTCAAATTGTTAAAATTGTTTCATGCAAAGGAATAAAACTGAGATAAGACATATTTTCTCTCACTTTCCTTCTATGAACTATTAAAACTATAATGAGGCATTTTGAATTAAACACATCAAGGAGATTAATCTCCTGAAAGAGTTTAATCTTCCAATTGCTATATGCATATACAGGTGTTCTGCCTCTGTAATTAGCACAACTCTTGTAACTAAGGCCCACAAGAGGACTGCATGCATGTATTTCAGCTACACATTTTTACTCTGTCAAAAATAAGATGAAACACAAATAGAAATTAATTGATGAAAATTTACCTGTTTGAACAGTGGCAGTAAGTTTAAAGCATATAAATAGCTGTTTTCCCTTAAAAAGAGTTTCTTTTGGTAGCCTATTCAGTGTGGTAAATCACGTTGGTCATTTTTGTCCCTTTACAAGTCAGGATAAGAGACCTTCTGAAAGTAAGATTTCTCAAGAAGCTTCATCTGATACCTTCTTCAGTCGTAGGGCTCATTTAAGTTTCATGTCTCTGAATCCCCTTCCCTGTTTCATACAACACTGCACGATGGATGGTATTGGGAAGAGATGCTTCCAATAGAGAAGAAAGTCTGAAACTCACTTCATAGTAGGCATTTCCAGCCTTGCCTGAGGCTCAAAAACAATAACAAAAGATGAATCTGGTGTATAACAGAAGTTCAGATGCAACACAGACCTTGATTCCAGTGCATATGGTTAGCATCAAGCACCTGAAAAAATATGTCTTGGATCTTCTTCCATGAATGCTTTGTAGCACTGAATTCTTGTGCTAGACCCTGTGGAGCATGCTGTCTCATCTTTAGGGAGTCTGAAGCCTCTTTCCCTTCCTATATGAGTCTGGCCTTCTCTCCAGAAGTTCTATCTACTACAACATGAGGAACACCCCATTACACTAGGTACATGAATAAGTAAATGTGAACCTAGAAACTTGGCAAAATATCACACAATAAGTCTACTGAGGAAGCAAAGGAAGTAGTACATCTAAACAAATGTATAAACTGTATGTAGATCATCCCTTAAAGACAAATCAGCAGTTTTGTGATGACGGTCGCAGAGGAAATAGAGAAGCAGCTGTTTCCCAAGGACTTCTTTCTCAGAGCATCCAATGTATTCTACACTGGGGAGAAAGTTTCCTTTCGAAGTACTCTTTCCCAGCATGCTTCTTTTGGTTTATATCTTTTTATTAAAGAGGCAGGCAATAACTCTTAAAACAGCTGTCTTGTAACAAGTTTGATGCATTTCATTTCTTCTAACCAACACATCATCTCGACTTAAATGGTCTTTTTGTTTCCTTTTCTCAGGAAAAGGTGGATACTGTCAAATTCACCCATGTTAGTATGCTACCAAACCACATACAAGCTTTCTAGGAAAAAACAATCTGACCACTTCACTAAAACATTCTATTGTCAGGCTGGCAAACATGTATCGATCTTTCCCTTACGTGAAAGAAAATGCTTGCGTACAAATCAGTATGAAAAAATACACCGAAAATTAACAGTATTATTTTATATTGTGTGATATAGTTTATGGAGTGCAGCTATTTTATGGTGACCCCAGTGCATATCACGGATTAGTGACTACATTTTACAAATTATTTATCAAATAAATATATTGTCTTTTTGCAACCTTAAGTGATGCTTGATTTAATTCTTTATTAAGCTTTTAGTTTTATGCAAAATATTTAAATAAATGACAACTTTAAGTTCACTGTCTAGAATGTAAGAATGCCCTTACTTCAATGATGTTCTAGGTTAAACTTAAGGGAAGCTGTATTATTTCACATGATTCTCTCCAAAAATGAAAATGTGGAGTTTTAATCTCCAGCTATATTACATAGCAGTCTTAAAAATAACAACTGAAATGCCAAAACGCCATTCTTCTCCATTTTTACTACCTTAGAAATAAAAATAAGCTCATATTATTAACATAAATCTGAACACAGTAGAGTTTGATCATGTGTGCTGAACGTTGCTGAGCTCAGTATAGAGTATAAGGAATATACATGAATCACTGCTATCCCTGGGTTCTTCATAGCTTCAATTAGTTCTATGTTCATATGAAAGGCTGAGGTACATATACAAGGGCCTGCCCTTTCTGGATTTGGGAACTTCAGACCTTTAAGATAGACAGAGATTCTTCCCCTCAGGAAGATGATGTCAGGGATGACTAAGGTTAAAAAATGGTTTGGGTTGGAATGAACCCTAAAGATCATCTAGTTCTTATACCTTCAACATCACCAGCACTGTAGTTTATCCAGAATAGAGCCACTCTACCTTCTGCTGCAAGCTGCCAGCCCTCCTTTGATCTGTGTTTTGAACATTATACCTCCTGCTCAGATCTATCAAAACTTGCATGCATGCCCAGTACGGTTAGAACCATCTAACAGGAAACAAACTGATGTAATTTTGACACAGTTGGCAGCTGGCAGCTTAAAGCTAGCTAGTGGGCAACCTAAGAAGAAGTTTTTGGAGCAAAGGTGGAACTGGCCAAGTTTTTCAGCACTCACCTGGCTCTGGTCCTTCAGCCTCAGCTCCTACGGCCAAGACTTGGGCTTTCTTCTGCACTAAAGACCTGACCATGTGCTTCTGAGCCAACAGGGCTGAATTGGCTAAAGTGCAAGCAGTTCAACTGAAACCATCAGGAAGAAGCTGGTTGGATTTTCCAAAAGCAGTGCTTTTCAGCTGCAGATGAATCACTGTGGTTTGCATGGATTGAGGAGAATGTGCGGGAATACTAAGAAGAGTAAATAAAACCATGAATATTGCCATGAGTCTGTTCCTCTGCTTAAAATGTGGTGATTTGCAAAGGGAAAAAGTTAATTAAAAAAAAGCCAAACAATTAAACACTCAAATAGGCTCAAAACCTATTCTGCAATTTTTTAAGTTCAGTGCCAAGAACAATACACTCTGGAATGCTGTAAAACAATCTGGCAAACTTTAAGACCTATGCAAAACTGAATTGTCTTGTCTTCTCTGAATCATTGTGAGCATAAAAAAAGCCCAGACAGACCACTTAGTTTTAAGCATCATTATTAACAAAGGAATGGAATTTCTTAAAAGGTTCTTTAGACTTCTAGGGTGCTTTTTACCCATGGAGCCTGACTGAAAACAGAAGTTTCATCAGCTGATGTAACGGAGATTGTATTATTCCCAGCTCTCAGCAGAAGATGATTTTCATACATCATGTCTACACTGTCAATATCAATGTGTACACACTGTTTAGCAGTATACACAGTATGAATTATACTCACTTATCAGTAAAAGATCATTTTTTTTCCATGCCTACCTTTTGAATTCAATCTCCTCTAACTGAATCAATGAGTTGGAACTATTTTGTGTACAAATTATGTATCAGATGCATGTTCATCCTGTTAATCTCTCTTGCAGCCAGTTTCATTTTTGCTGTGTTCTCGTATCAGTACTGTTTAAATCTCTTTCAACAGCAATGTTCTCTGCTTACCTATCCTACAGTTTCCAAGGTATTTCCCTGTCTCATCAGGCTAACGCAACAACTTCATACTCATAGAGGGAAAAGTCTCTGCTTGAGTTAGGATCATTTCAGAGAAGCCCATATTGCATAGACCATGCAGACTAGCAGATATATACCCATGCTGGAATTGCCATGCGTATGAATCCTTTTGATCGTTTTTGTAGATAAGAATGGGGTATATTCTAAATCACATGATAAGTATCAAATAATCACAGAACAACACACTTCACATGCAAAGACCAAGCAACAAATCCTTAGACAGGTAATCTGCTATGACCAGTGCTTTTACAAATGACATGTTGAAGAATTTCAATAACTATGAAATGTTTTTCCTTTCATCTTATGTTCATGTATGCATTTCTCGGTTGTATTTTGTGAGGAAAGGAAACTAATCCTAATTTGCATAGGGTATTTTATAAATATGTTTTGGGGTTAGCAACAGGATCAAAACTGTATCTCCAAATTTGCACCTACGGTCTTCAGCTAGGGGATCATTTTCATTATATGTGTTCTCATTACATCAGTGGAGTATTTGTGCTTCCAAGCCTTTACTCCTACTTTAGCCTGGCATGATTTGTAATCAGAAGAACAAACACGGTGAACATGATTCATGCTCCCACACATTCACTAGAGGTGTGTTAATGACAGTGTACTAGATGATGTGCTCCACACCCTTTATTTGCAAAACCAGAGGACGTGCATTTTCCAGGGAACAAATTTCTAGAACCACTGACATGAGTCAGGTGGAGCAAACGGGAAGGATATCCTGGCTCCTACACTCTTACTTAGCCATCTATGTGTTTATGGAGTGAAAGAGTCAAGATGGCGAGTGGGATGGGGCCAGGGATGAATGAAGCATTCAGGCAGCGTCAAACCTTTCGGCTGTCCATCGTTTCCTCTCCCCCTGCCACGTGTGGGACGCCTCGCGTGTAACACTTGGCACACGCTAGCAGGATTTTGCCCACTTTCTGATTTACAGGCTACCGGCTGAGAGCTCCTCCCTTGCTCCCACCGCGGGCACCCGGCGCTTGAGCTGCGCCGCTGCCTCCCCGTGCCCGGTGGCGGGGGCGGTTCCGTGCGGGCGGCGGCGGGCAGCAGGTGCCGGGCGGCAGGCGGCGGGCAG